>CANSZD010002568.1:0-268983 GCA_947648045.1 Beta corolliflora
CTTTTTATGCCTAGTTGTCAGGTTATGTATTCTCTTGTACTCCTTTCTTCAATATTGGAAAACGGATGCCAAATTCTTCACCATCTTATCCTACAATTGATTCTCAACCAAAATGCTCCTTATTCTCAAGTTCCGTCTGTGTCTCAAAGTAAGTAAAGATAGCTTACTATGTTCACCACTTTAGATCTTTGATTTGATGAGCTAATTATGTTTATAGTCTGATTTTTGTGTTGTTTTCAGCAGAAAAGAGTAAACTGTACATTGCTGTAGGAGTTGCTGCTGCTTGCTTTAGGATTGCTCGTGTTTCTTTTGCTGGTTGGTTTGGTTGCGTAAGAGAGAAAGGCAAGTGAGGAGCGTAAACAAGGTATGGTCCTCAAATACTAACTCGTTATAGTAGCTATATATGAATGTATCATGTAGAATTGAATTGTTTTCAGTGTTTCTTTTGCTCATTGTACTATTTAAAATTATATTAACTCGCTCAGAAAACAAACAGTCACAAATATATACTACTATGAGGTAAATCCATTTGTTTTATCAGCAAGATTTCATTTCCTAGCATTGCTTTGTTGATCTCACTTTTCAGATAAGCGTTTTGCTAAGAGAAGCCCAACAAACTTCAAACGATGTGAATAATAACACATTTTGCATATGAAGACTTGGCTTTGGCAACAGACAACTATTCAAGGGCCAATCTTGTTGGTCAAGGTGGTTTGGATATGTCTGCAAAGGAGTCCTGTCTGATGGCAGACAGGTTGCAGTCAAACAGTTGAAAACTGGAAGTTCTCAAGGAGCGCGAGTTCCAAACAGAGATCAAACAATTAGTCGTGTGCATCATGGGCATCTTGTTTCACTTGCTGGATATTGCATCTATGGAGATCAGCGACTGCTTGTGTATGAGTTCATCCCAAACAAGACTTTAGAGTTCCATTTACATGGTAAGTTCTTTAGTTTAGCATCTAACTATGAATCTATAATCTATTTATTTTTTTTCATGGTCTCCGGAACACATTTTTAACCATATATGTTAGTAAAAATTATATATATATTGATAATTAAAATGTATATATTTAGATGAATTTAACAAAATCCTAGAAGACTATTTTTTTCATATAATATTGGTGTATAGACAATGTTTGTGAAGTTTGACTTTGTTAAAAACAGATGTGAAATTCTTCGGTTCATTGATTCTATTTCTGCAACTGAAGGCTTTCTTTCTCAATTTTGAGGACTTTGTATTGATCAAGATTAGTTGTTCAGAAAATGAGAATTCATTGAAATGTTTGTATTTTGTCATATTTCATGACCTTGTTTATATGTTTAATGGAGTCTGACATTTTTGTAGGAGAAGGAATAGAGCCTATGAGTTGGGAAATAAGGTTGAAAATCGCTTTAGGTGCTGCGAAAGGATTGGCTTATCTTCATGAGGAATGTGAGTGAAGTATGTTGATTTATTTTCCTTTCATAGAAAAGACGATATGAATGTTTAGTCAAGAAAAATGAATTTGCAGGCCATCCGAAAATCATTCACCGAGATATCAAGGCAGCAAATATTCTTATTGATGATGATTTTAAAGCAAAGGCAAGGAACTTCATCCTAGCTAGCTGACTGATAACTTGCATTTCTGAACTTCAAGTTAGATATATAGTTAGATGTTCTTTTGATCTATTGAAATTATACGTTTGTGTGCGTATAATCTGTGCTACTCGGACTTGGATACTTGTACTGCACAGGGGACAGTGTCCAAGTATGTGAATAATTGAGTCCGCTATTTTGACCCAAAATAGAGTGTTGAAGTGTCGGGGATCCGACACACATACTTGAAGTAAAATGAAAATTCGTTATATAGTTCCATTTAGACTCTGCAAGTGATTATAGAGTGCTCTTTGCATGCATTATTAAATATATCTTCTTCTTGATGACAACTTCAGGTTGCAGATTTTGGACTTGCAAAGTTTTTTTCAGACACAGATACTCATGTATCTACTAGAGTTGTAGGGAGTATTGGGTAAGATCAATACTTCACCGTTTTAAGTTATTTCTCTGTTCTGGTGCTAACTGCTAAGTAAAGTCTGTCATTAGCTAATTATTAATCGAGGTGATTAATCTGAAGTTACCTAGCTCCAGAGTATGCTGCAAGTGGGAAGCTTACAGAAAAATCAGATGTATTTTCCTTTGGTGTTTTGCTTCTGGAACTAATTACAGCGTGTCGACCTTATAGAGCTCGTCCCTCCATGAATGATAACATGGTTGAATGGGTGAGGTTCTTTTATCTACTTTGAAACATGTCCTTAGACTACTAATTTTGTGATTTCTGCACCTCTTAAGTATGATCTTTAATGGCTTGTAGGCCAGGCCTTTGTTAACACAAGCTCTAGAAGGCGGAAGCTTGAGTGATCTTGTTGATCCTAGTTTGAAAGACTATGATCCATGTGAGATGGCTCGAATGATTGCGTGTTCTGTTGCATGTGTTCGTGTGTCTGCAAGAGACCGGCCTCAAATGAGTGAGGTAAATGTCTTGGTACTCTTAACACATTTTCATCAAAGAACAAAATATACAAGATAAGTCTAAATCTGTCCACTAGATAAATTACCCATCAAAAGAGTATGCGTATTGTTGCTGAGTTGGATAGACCAAGTTTCTTCCGTAATGTACATATAACCACACCCTTATTCTAAAACAATATTCTCCTAAAGTTCCTATTATAAGGATGATCATGTAATTCTGCGTGTATATGTGATTAGTTATTTGGTTAATGCAGGTAGTACTAGCTCTTGAAGGGAACTTGTCACTTGAGAATCTGCTTAACGAAAGTACAACAGATAATACAACGTCAAACGACAGTTTAGATTGCGAGTGTGCTTTGTTGTTTTCCACATAGTTATTCTTTTCTTCATTTGATCCAAAAAACCTTAGGCCTATGTTTGCTTTCACCGGTGGTAACAATTGATCTGTGGCCTATCGGATTATTTAACGTTGAACGCAAAAAACTTAGACAAAACCACTAAGCAATGCATTTGGATATATAGTATGTAAACTTAATCCGGTCACAGGTCACAGAGGATGAGGACTTGCATACAATATTTTCACGCTTTGGGACTGTTACATCAGCTGAGGTTAGGTTATTCGTGATTTCAAGACTGGAGACAGCCTGTGTTATGCTTTCATTGAGTTTGAGAATCAAGAAGCTTGCCAACGAGCTTATTTTAAGATGGACAATGCTTTAATAGACGACAGGAGGATACATGATGTTGATTTTAGTCAAAGCGTTTCAAAGTTGTGGAATCAATTTAGATTTTAGACGAAAGGGGAACCAAGGAAGAGCTGAGGCTGCTTCAAATGTGGTGCATTAGATCATTTTGCGAAAGCGGATTCTTCATCTATCCCTGGTCAGCATCAGAAATATGTCCTGAAAGATGATAATCGGCAGCACGGTGGAGACAAAGATGCGGGCTATCACATGGTATTTGATGAAGATGCTGAAAGCCCACAACGAAAAAAAGAGGCAGCGAGATTCCTGGCAGTACTCCCGTCGTTGCCCTCCTTTGCGGTTATGGGGAGAGAGAGTAGTAAAAGAATATTGGCTTATTGGGAGAGCAAAAACTGCACTAAAAATTATGCGCCATTTCTTCATGATGGGCCAAATAAAAAGAGGAACGAAAGCAAGGAATTGGAGGAAATATATGGTGGGGTAGGTGCAAGAGTTAGTAAGTAATAAAATAATTAACGACCACAAACTATAGAGCAAACCATTGGCTTATGCTCCGGGAAGAAGTGACAGGAAAAATCACAAATCTGATAGGAGTAGTTTTGATGATGGCCTGGTAAACGTACAAGTTATGAGAACATAGACTCGAGGGACAGGGAGAAGCAAAGACAAAAAATTGATCAACATATATAATGGATATGGTGCCAGGAGGGATGACAAAGAAAGAGCGAATAGTCATGGCAAGGGATCGAAAAGCTTGAAATTATTATTAATCCAAAAGGGTATTTATAGTACATTATATAAATCCGTAAGATTAGGAAAACATATCATAAACTAAATATAATGCTAACAAATATGATCTCTAAATAAACACTTCTAGATATATATGTCTAGGTAAACACTTCTAAATGGATAGATTTAGGAAATACTCCTAAATCTATCCTAACAGCTTTTTACCAATAATATGATGATAAAAATAGTTAGTATTGTAACATTATTTAAATACTCATAGACAATAACCTTAAATTACAACATCGGTAGAAAAGTTTCAATGTATGTCTTCTAGTCATGCTTATCGAGAAGTAAATCAAACAATTATTACTTTTTTTTATCAAGTAAAAGGATACTATGTTGGCCTGCTCCATCTTAGTGCCCACAGCGCAAAGAGTTGAACTCCTCCACCCATTACTTCCCTTATCAACCTAATGTTTGGATGAGGTCTCGAATTCACATATAGTGTCTTCAAGTCATGCTTATATTAAACTAGTCAGTATATTCAGAAAGATGGTCCATTATCTTTTTAATATTGGGATTGGACCATTGCCTAAGGAGGAACTTTTCGGGAGCTTAGGGAGCTCCTCAAGATTTCGAGCTCATAAAGCGCACCACGTAGGATTGTCACGTCATCAATTTATATTTTTATTTTTTTTACAAAAATAGAGTTCTAGATGATTTAAATACATAAAGAGATTTGGATAAGCGAAAATTAGAGTTTAAATTTGAATCAACAACCTAAATTATTATATCATGAAAATTGTGTATAACTTTTGCTACATAATTCGGAATATTATAATTTTTGTATCATTGGAGAGCATTCGAAATATGCTTCGAAATAAGATCCATTTACAATATAGTTGTACAACTTATGAAATATAGAGCGCCATGTAGGATTGTCTACGTCATCAATTTTTCTTTTATTTTTTTTCTAAAAATATAGAGTTCTACATGGATTTAAATACATATAAAGAGCCTTAGATAAGAAAATTATAGTTTCGTTTTGAATGAACAACCTAAATTATTATATTATGTAAATTGTGTATAACTTTTGCTACCTAATTCAAAATATTATAATTTTTTGTACCATTAAATAGTGCTCGGAATATGCTTTGAAATAAGATCTATTTACAATATAGTTATACAATTTATGAAATAGAGAGCGCCACTTAAGATTGTCATATCATTTAGTTATTTTTTTAAAATATTTGAAAAAAATAGAATTCCACATATATTTAAATACATAAAAGAGTTTTGAATAGGGGGAAATTAGAGTTGCGTTTTGAAGGGCGTCCTTGGTGTTTTGATAATATGTTGATACTGTTGAAAGAAGCTGACGGAGAAGAACAACCAGACCAGGTAAAAATAATTCATTCTCCGTTTTGGGTTCGCATTAAAAACCTCCCCTTTAACTATAGATCAGATGAGATAGTTAGTGCTTTAATTGGAAATATGGGTGAAATCTTAGAAATTGAAGAAGATGTTTTGGGAATTGGACGATATAGAAGAGTTAGGGTTATGTTGGATGTCACAAAACCTTTGCGAAGATACCGTAAATTGAAAGACAAACATGGTCGTCAATTCCATGTTGATTTTGCTTATGAGAGACTCCCCTTCTTCTGTTTTGCCTGTGGTATTATGGGTCACTCAGAACGCAATTGTCATGTTGTTCCTGAAGAAGAGAAGCAAGAGAAGTTAGGGTGGAGTACTGATCTCAAGGCAACCCCGAGAAAGGGTCGTTTGAAGGAGATTGAGGAGGATGAAAAGTTCAGAACTAGCAGAAAAATTCTTTTCAAAACTGGTGTCAAGGAGACTGTTGTTACAACCGAACCTGTGCTTCCTTTAATGGGTGAATCTGCTAACTCATTAATTAATAAGGTAGCTTTATTGAATGATACAGTTGGTCCTATGCTCCCTTTAATTGGTGAACCTGCTCCATTAAATGATAAAGTAGGCTCACTAATAAAGGAGGGTATTAATGTTGTCCATGTGGCTGGGGACAAGGAGACAAATAATGGGACGCATGATGCATTAATTTCGGTGCCCCCTCAATGATTCCTTGACCTATATTAATGTTGAGCAACAATCTCATAATCAAAACTGTTAGATGTGTGTGTGGATAAACAGTGAGTAACGAGGATATTGGGATCTTCCAAGACATATTGGGATACGTTTCCATAAGCTTATTTACCGACCCACTGAGAACAACAGAAGATCACGGTAATACTTATGAGATACGAAGAAGAAACATCAATCTTGGTTGTTAACAAAGAAACAATCCCAACAAAAGCTTGTAATCCGATTTTGTTTAGACAAAAATACAAGAGAATAACATTCTCTAAGCAAGTACAATGGAAATGAAAATAATTTTCTCACTTCACTTACTATTCCATATGTGATATCTCCCTATATATACTAGAGAAGATTTACAGAGGAAAGGCTTGAAAGCACGCAACTATTCAGACGAAAAGACAAGCACCAATTCGCAAAATGAATTGATTCGTCAGAAAACTGACGAAGAGGAGCCGGCGCTCCTCTTGGGAGCCGGCGCTCCTCTTGGGAGCCGGCGGCTCCTCGTGGAGCGGGCGCTCCAAGGAGGAGCGTGCGCTCCCGGGTCTCGGGGAAGGAATTGTACGCAATTCCAACTCCCTCGCCTAATTCGTGCGGACGCTCTTACGGAGCGAGCGCTCTACCATGTCTTTTCGTTAGTCCTTCTTTCTCATCACATAACATCAACGGACACATTTAAACTATAAATGTTCCAACAATCCTCCTCCATTTATAGTATAAATGCTTTGAAATCCGTACACTTGCAAATTACACAAAATCAACTAAACTTGTGCATAAATGAAAATGTCTTAAAGATTGAATTTCCACTTAGTACAACACACTTTACAAACTTTCGATTGAAATGATTGACTAAGCATTGAATCACTCAACCATATGAAAATTTGAAGATGTTATACACACAAGCTTACACAAACAATATTGTCACCTTTGACTCCATTAAAGGCCTTGAGTCCATATCCACATTCATGAGTGTTCCTAGTTAAGCCCCAAACTAGGTGAAGCGGCCAAACTTCTTACTCATATAGGTAAACCTTCTATAACATGCTCTCGCAACCGAGCAACTAACCAAAGGTTTATTAAGAAATTAATCAACCTCCAACATTGCGAAAAACAAGCACTAACCTTGGGATGTAATAAAAATATTATAGTGCTCCAAATTACAAATAAAGTGGGATCCTCATTGAATTCAAGATCTTGCGTTGTACAAGACGTGAATTGAGTTTTCTTCATTTGCAATTTACTTAATAAAGGCTTAAAACACATCCCTACTTTTATATAACATAACTTGAAAACAACTTTGGCCAAATTCATCAAGTTAACAAAACATATAAAAGTTCATTAACGCGACTCCATGTTTATAAGATCACAAACACCACAATGTCGCAATCCAAAATATGTTGTGACTTTCCATTATAAACATTACAATATCATTAATCATATGTCATTGATACTCATTAAAGTATATCACAATAACTAGTGATATGGTGCAGACACTTCAAACATCAATTATGAACAAATAACATGTCAATACTAAAACTAAACGAATAATTTAATATTCTTCCCCATTTTAGTATTAACAAATGAACATCTTATCTATTTAAACCAAGACTTGTATATGAAAACAACCACATAAGTACACTTCTTGGATAACAAGGAATTAACCTCCTCCATGAAAAACCTCCTCCATGAAGTACCTCCTCCAAGAAGAAATATCATCTTCTTGTAAGAAACAAATCCCTAAACCAAGACTTAACTCATGCCAGATTATCCTTCTCAAACCGAAGAACATATTTATTTTCACATAATTTCGTCTATTAAATAGATTAGGTCAATGACAATAAACCATTATCTTCCCAAGACATTTAATAATTTCAATAAAAACAAAATCGGTAAAATCATATGTATACAACACCAAATTTAGACAAAATTTCATTGTCCCCAAATTTAATGCATAACCAATTTATACAACCGATTTCCTCAAAATCATGAACTTAATGATCTCATAAATTGAAATAATTAATTACCATGTCTTTCATTATACTTTATTCAAGTATAATACATGTCACTTTAAAAAGTGAAAAAACTATGAAATAATAACATTCCATAAATCATAATCAATTTCTAGTATAAATTTATAACATGTTAATACTAAAACTAAACAAATAAATTAATATTCTTCCCCATTTTAGTATTAACAAAACATATAAACACTTATACTAGTGATTACCACAAAATCATTGAAATAAATCAATATTTTGATTTTCCAACTTGTAAATTATAAACATCACCCAACTTTATATAAAATTGAGAAGAACATTTAATACTCATTTAAACCCCATGTCTAAAAATAAATATTCTAAATAACATAGAATCACATTTATAATCATAGACAACACATGGTCAAAATAAAGTTAAACACATAGCCCATACAAGGATGACCTACTAACAACAACATGTTTATAATTTTCACAAGTTCATGTTCATGTCAACAATTATATACTTAACAAATTATAATTAACACATTTACTTTAATAAAACAAACATTATAACTTGTCCATGAGTATATAATAAAAAACATAATTAGTGATTGTAAACCACTAACTATAACATGATCAATAAATAAACTTAATGATCATCATATTAATACTCATACCAAAATCATGAAAACAACATGTTGATACTAAAACAATCAAATAAATTAATATTCTTCCCCATTTTAGTATTAACAAAATAAAAATTTTCAGATTTTGAAAGAGTTTAATATAGCATGATATTTCAATAGCAATAAAATCATCTACCCTTTTCATCATGGTTCAAGAACAAAATTCTTCTTCCAAACCAACATGGAATCATGAAAGATAGGATGAAATTACTAATATTTCTTGACAAGAACAATAAGAAGATGTTGCCGTTGTCAACCTTTGATAGAACAAAATTTCCTTAACCGTTTAATGGTGAAACAACACATCAAACTAACACATGAAACTATAATCACTTGTTAGATGATACAAACAAGCATGAAACCAAATCAAGGAATATATTGAATCATGGAAAAGCATGAAACGAATAAAACGTTCCTCATCAACAGTAGAAGGCATAAGTCGGTATGATAACCGTTTTTAGCAATAAAAATTACCATTGATACTTTGACATACCATTTCCTCAAACAAAAGAACATGCATTCCATGAAAAAATCAGGAAAAAATCCACCATTACATATCAACTGTCAATTGTCATCCTCTATGACATAATAATTCACGCACCATAAAAAAAAAATTACAATTTCATGATATATGCGCATGGATTACAAAACATACTATAGCATGCAAGTTTACTATAACACATTCTATTAAAGAAAATCATGGAAACTTACAATATAACCCAAAAATGGGTTTTCCGAGAAATCCATCATTCCCGACCTCTCTTGTAACATTCTTCTTCTCTTTCCAATTAGCAATGGCATTCCAATTTCAGAAAATTAGAAACATCTCACCCAAGGAAGATCCAATTACCCAAGGATTAAATAACTTATAGATTGTTAGATGTGTGTGTGGATAAACAGTGAGTAACAGGATATTAGATCTTCCAAGCACATATTAGATACGCTTTCCTATAAGTTATTTACCGACCCACTAGGAACAACAGAGTATCACGGTAATACTTATGAGATACGAAGAAGAAACATTGAATCTTGGTTGTTAACAAGAAACAATCCCAACAAAAGTTTGTAATCTGATTTTGTTTAGACAAAATACAAGAGAATAACATTCTCTAAGCAAGTACAATGGAAATGAAAATAATTTTCTCACTTCACTTACTATTCCATATGTGATATCTCCCTATATATACTAGAGAAGATTTACAGAGGAAAGGCTTGAAAGCACGCAACTATTCAGACGAAAAGACAAGCACCAATTCGCAAAATGAATTGATTCGTCGTAAAGCCCGACGAAGAGGAGCCTGGCGCTCCTCTTGGGAGGCTGGCGCTCCTCGGTGGAGCGGCGCGCTTCCAAGGAGGAGCGTGCGCTCCCGGGTTCGCGGGGAAGGAATTGTACGCAATTCCAACTCCTCGCCTAATTCGTGCGGACGCTCTTACAGAGCGAGCGCTCTACCATGTCTTTTCGTTAGTCCTTCTTTCTCATCACATAACATCAACGGACACATTTAAACTATAAATGTTCCAACAAAAACGATAAGTTTGTCTTTAGTAGCAGCAAGAATGTTGGGGGAGGCACTGTTCCCAAAAGTAAGGCGTGGAGAAGATTGGCCAGAGGTACGATGAAGGAAAAAGGAGATGTGCATTGTATGGAGGTGGATGCTGATGATGTTAATCACAAACGTTCCCCGGATGATACCGTTCGGATGTTAATGTTGATGGAGGGGTAAAGAAGTGCACGGCGTAACCCTTTGATTGATAATAACTCCATGAGTTTGGCGGAGGTTGGCGAGAACCAACCCCGCCAAGCATTATGAATACATTGTGTTGGAACCGCCGAGGGATGGGCAACCCTCGGTCCGTTCGCCAGCTCTGTCGCTGGATTACTTGTTATGCCCCCGACATTTTGTTCTTGTCGGAAACCATGATAAAAAAGAATGCTGCTGAAAACCTCAAAGAGCGCTTGGGGTACCCGAATGCTTTTGCGGTGGCTAGTAAAGGGAAGACAGGTGGTTTGTGTCTCTACTGGAAGGATGAAGTTAAGTTCTCTCTTGTTTCTTTCTCCCAAAATCACATCTGTGGTGATGTTGGAGAGGGGAGTTTAACTTGGCGGTTCGTTGGAATTTATGGTTGGCCCAAGGAAGAAGACAAGCATAAAACTTGGGCTTTAATTCGTCACCTTTGTGAAGATACTCATCTGCCGGTTTTGTTTGGTGGGGATTTTAACGAAATCCTTAGCTACGGCGAAAAAGAAGGAGGTGCGGATAGAACTAGGAAGGAAATGGAAGCATTTAGAGAGTTAGTAGATGATTTGAAGCTGCGTGACTTGGGTTTTAAGGGCACATGTTTCACGTGGGAGCGTGGGAAGGCTGCTGAAACTTGTGTTAGAGAACGCCTCGACCGTTTCTTATGCTCTGAAAGTTGGTTCGATATTTTTCCAATGATGGCGGTGGAACATTCGGCTCGGTATAAATCATATCACCTGGCCATAATTTTGCGTGAGATGACGTATTGACCAAGGAGGAAGAAAGGGCGTGGATTTAGATTCGAGCTCGGCTCGGTTACTTGATGAAGGCTGTGAAGGGATTGTACGTAGCGCATGGGATGGTTCTGCTGGGGAAAACTTGCCTTCTCGCCTCACTTTGATGGCCCGAGATCTTACTGGTTGGAGTGCAAAGAGTTTTAGGAAGCTTGATAAACAAATAGAGCAGACCGAGAAGAAACTCAAAAATGTCCAAGCGCGGTCAATCTCGAATGACTATTGTAAGGAGTGTGCGGAACTTGAAAAGTCTCTAGATGATTTGCATGAGAAACAGGAGGCTTATTGGTATCTTCGCTCTCGTGTTTCGGAAGTTCGTGATGGGGATAGGAACACTAAATACTTTCATCACAAAGCTTCACAGAGGAAAAAGAGGAACTATGTTGCTGGATTATATGACCACTTGGGGATTTGGCAGGATAAAGACGACGACATTGAGGCTATCTTTGGGGATTATTTCAAAGGTATTTTCACTTCATCGAACCCTTCAGAAGGGAACTTTCAAGATGTTCTGCAGTACATTGGTCCTGTAATTTCAGATGATTGTAATCAGAAGCTGATGAGGCCTTTTTCGAAAGATGAGATTCATGCTGCTCTTCTCCAGATGCATCCTTGCAAAGCCCCGGGGCCTGACGGTATGCATGCTATCTTTTACCAGCGCTTCTGGCATATTCTTGGAGATGATGTTACTGAGTTTGTTTGTAGTATCCTTCATGGTCATACTTCTCCTAGTTGTATTAACAACACGAATATTGCTTTGATTCCTAAAGTTAAAAATCCCACTACTGCTACTGAATTTCGTCCTATAGCTCTCTGTAATGTTTTATATAAACTGGTGTCGAAGGCTTTGGTGATTAGATTGAAAGAGTACCTCCCTGATATTGTGACTGAAAATCAAAGTGCCTTTGTTCCAGGGCGTCTTATCACTGATAACGCCCTTATTGCACTTGAGATTTTTCATTCTATGAAAAATAGGATTCGGAGTCGTCGAGGCAATGTTGCTATGAAACTTGATATGAGCAAGGCCTATGACAGGGTGGAATGGGGTTTTCTGAGGAAACTTCTTCTGACTATGGGCTTCGATGGGCGTTGGGTGAATTTGGTGATGGAATGTGTTACTACAATGTCTTACTCCTTCATTATTAATGGTGGAGTTTGTGGCTCTGTTGATCCTGCTAGAGGCCTTCGTCAGGGTGACCCTCTTTCTCCTTACCTGTTTATTTTAGTAGCTGATGCTTTCTCTAGAATGTTACAGAGTAAGGTTCAGGCAAAACAGATTCATGGTGCTCAAGCTTGCCGTAATGGCCCTCAAATCTCCCATCTTCTTTTTGCTGATGACAGTCTCCTGTTCACAAGAGCTACCAGACAGGAATGCACTCTAATAGTTGATATTCTCAACCAATACGAGTTGGCTTCCGGGCAGAAAATTAATTATGACAAGTCTGAAGTCTCTTTTAGCAGAGGAGTGAGCACTGATAAAAAAGATGAGCTTCTGGGGATTTTGAAGATGCGGCACGTTGAGAAACATGAAAAGTACCTTGGTATCCCTTCTATTGGTGGAAGATCGAAAAAAGCTATTTTTGATTCTTTGATTGATAGAATTTGGAAGAAACTCCAAGGGTGGAAAGAGAAGTTACTTTCTAGAGCAGGCAAGGAGATACTTCTCAAATCTGTTATCCAAGCTATCCCTACATACCTCATGGGTGTGTATAAGATTCCGAGAGCAATTATTCAAAAAATTCATTCGGCAATGGCTCGATTTTGGTGGGGCAGTTCGGATTCGCATAGGAAGATTCATTGGCAAAATTGGGATTCTATGTGCACTTTGAAATGTTTCGGTGGTATGGGCTTCAAAGATCTTAGTGTCTTTAATGATGCTCTTCTTGGTCGTCAAGCTTGGAGACTCATCCGGCCCAACTTCTTTGTTTGGGCGTGTGATGAAGGCCAAATACTTTCCAAAATGTAAGTTTCTCGAGGCCTCCCTTGGTTATTCATGTAGTTACTCTTGGAAAAATATATGGAGCTCGAAAGCACTTATTAAGGAAGGGTGCATTTGGAGAGTAGGGAGTGGTGAAAAGATTCGCATATGGGCCGATCCGTGGGTTGCAAATGATGAGGGGCGTTTCATCTTGAGTGCGACGCAAGAGGGAGTGGAGAAAGTGTGTGATCTCATAAATCCTCGCACTATGGAATGGAAAGTGAACTTGATTGAAGAAAAATTTCAAGAAAAAGATGTTGAAAGCATTCTTGCAATCCCCTTAAGTGCTTTGAATCTCCAAGATGAACTAACATGGGCTCTAACCAAAGACGGGCACTATTATGTGAAAACGGCTTATATGCTTGGCAAAGGAGGAAATATTGACTCTTTTCATCAAGCATGGGTTGACATTTGGAGCTTGGAAGCTAGCCCCAAGGTTAGACATTTCCTTTGGCGCCTCTGCACAAACTCTCTTCCAACTCGTTCCCTTCTTAAATTCCGCCACCTTATTGATGATGATAATTGCCCATGGGGCTGTGGGGAAGTGGAATCTGCCACCCACGCACTGTTTGAGTGCCCTCGGGTGCTTGAAATCTGGAATGATATTGGGTGTGGTGATATGCGCAAGAATGTTTCGAGCCTTACGAAGTGTGAACTTGTGGAGAGCTGGAAAGCTTTGGACAAGAAGATGGTTATAAAAGGAGCCTTTCTTCTGTGGTGTTTATGGGGTGAAATAAATCAGTGGGTGTTTCAACACCAATCCACCCCAAACCAGATTTTGGTGGACCGTGTGCACCGTCTTACTGATGAGTATGGCAAGTATTCGGCCCAGATTTACAGCCACATTGCTGCTGCCCCGAAGTCCAGTTCTGCAAAGGTATGGGTTCCCCCTCCTCCTCCGTGCGTGATTAAGCCGAATGTCGATGCCTCTGGCCGATGTTGGGTGGGTTGGCTTGGGTGTTGTTGGGCGTGATTCCACTGGTACTGTTCTCTTTTCTGCTGTGAGACGTACCAAGGCATACTGGAGCCCTGAAATGGCGGAGGCAAAGGCCATTGCTATGGCAATTCGGCTGGGGAAAAGGTTCAGCTATGGTGATGTTATTTTAGAATCCGACTGCCAAGTGGTGATTAACCGTCTCGCCAAGAGTGCTCTCTTCCTATCGGATCTTGATGTGATTCTTCATGAGATTTTATCTTCTTGTACGTTTTTCAATTCTCTCTCTTGGTCGCATGTTAAACGTGACGGGAATTATGTTGCCCACCATTTAGCAAAGCTAGTTCCATTTGGAGTTGAACAAATATGGGAAACCCACTCTCCTTTGGAAGTGGCGCCCTATGTATTGATGGACAATTTGTCCTTAAATTAATCTAGCTTGCGTATCCCCTCAAAAAAAAAAAAATGTAAATTGAATTTAACTTTTGCTACCTAATTTAAAACATTATAATTTTTTTACCATTGGAGAGTGCTTGAAATATGCTTCAAAATAGGATCTATTTACAATATAGTTTTACAACTCATGAAAATATATTAAATTAGATGCATTGTAGGACATTATTTAGTCTTTTTTTAGATAACTATAATAATGGCTATAAGTATTAAGTATAGTGTATTATATGTGATTATAACATTTGATTATAGGTTCAATTTACGAGGATTAAACATATTATTTTTCAAAACCTCAATCTTACTCAACCAAACTAAAACAATATAGTATTGCAACAAAATTTATTGACTAAAATCTATAGCGATAAAGTTAAATATATATAATTAGAGTTTTGGATTATGTAAAAATTAGAGTTTGATTTAAATAAAACAAATCTTTAGAATATTATAAAGAGCTCCACCTAAGCATGCCATGTCATTCTTATCAATTTTTAAGAAAGTATTCTTTCTAAACTGCATCTAGTAAATTATTACCCTCTACTTTCTTAAAGTATCATTCGCGTATTATTCATGTTAAAACTGTATTAGCTATTGTTAGTCATACCTCGTTATTGGGATACCATTTAATAATAGACTTAGATACAATATTCAATTGAATATTAAAAATTATAAAATTTATATATCAAAATAACAAATCTAGAAATTATAGTATAATGACAAATACTTTCTCCGTTTTTTTTTCTACTTCAACAATTGGTTTGGATATGGTTTTTAAGGAAATAAAAATGGGTAGTTTAGCATAGAGGTACCTCTTTAGTTAACTAGAATATGGGACAAATAAATCCTTATTAAAGTAAACGCAACTTTATAAGGCAATTCGGGTAATTAATGATGGTTTTATTAACATAAATTAAAGTAAAGGTAATATTGTCAACTGTAGTTTCTTTTTTTACCAAAAGTGGAATGGACCCAAAAGATGAAACTATCTAAAGTGGTAATTGTTGTAATAGAAAAAGAACGGAGGAAGTATGTAAATACAATGATCTTGAAAAATCTCATTTTACAACAACACAAAATCAACAATAATATTAACAAAAAATATACAATAAAATAAAATAAACAACAACCTAGGCAACGCACGTTTCAAAACCTAGTTTTATACTAAAACTAGACGATCTCTTACCAGACTAGCTGAATCAAAATAGAAATTCCTCAAGGGTAGGTGGGAGGGAAATGTAGGGTTAGTGGTTGAGGAGAGAAGGTTGGTCCGTTGGTGAAGAATGAATAATATATTATTATTGACCCTTGGGCCTTGATGTAGGAGATAAGGCAAGATTGTATTAATAATTCTACTTGGTATTTGGTACAGTTCTTTGTTCCACTATTATCATTTTAGTATATATCATTGTAGAAAGCAAATAGCAAATAGCAATGGAATCCTCTAACACAGCCATCCCACTAAAAAGAGAGGATGAGCTAACAGAACTTAAAGAAACCCTACCAAATGTGCCATGGTTTGATGGAAACCCCATTTACCTATATCAAGGATTTTGGGCACCTAAGTTTGAACGCATCTATTCCTTTCTAAATCACTTTGAAGCTCAAGATAATGATATCTAGTGCTATTGAAAATTTGAAGTGAATACAATACATTATCACCTCCAATTCTAGAGGACATAGGATCACCTCTAGTCGATGATGGCCTAGTAGTATTGACGTGAATACGATACATGATAATGTTGCAGTCTTGCAGATGAGCAACTAATGATGGCCTAGTCATATTGATTTATGATAGTTGGAATTATTATAAAAAAGATAAACCGATGCAAACATTTTTTAAAGAAAAAGATGAAGTAAGGATCAGATGTCTTGTGCGGTGTGCCGTGTGCCAGTGAGCAAATCTTTGACCATCGTGGATTCGGTGTCAAAATTTTTTTTAATTATACAGGCTATCATTGTAATAATTGTATTCAAAGAGTTATTTAATTGATCAATCAATTAGTCGACAGTTCATATATGCATCAATTAATTATTTTACTAACTCATACTTCAAAATTGGAATCCCTCTCATTCTTTTCGAATGAAGGCCAATGACCGGGATGTAAATATTCGACCTTGATTAGCCTTCAAAGGCGAAGCCGGATTTTTTTTGGGACCAATTATTTGAGTTCATAGTCAGACATTCTATTTATGAAAAATATATACTATATGTATTTTTTTTTTTTCAGTTCGCCTACTTTTAATTTAAAATTAGGCACCGCCTGCCTCAATATTAAGCAAGAGAACATGCCACCTTTTTTAATATAATGACTAGTTTAATCTATTTGGGACTAGTTTAATCTATTTCGTGACCAATTTAGCCTATTCAATTAGACCTGGGCATGGGCCGGCCGGGGCTCGTTCACGGGCTCGCCCGCGGCTGGGGAAATGGCGGGCGGGCGGCCCGAGTCCGTGAGTGGCGGGACGTGCCGGGCCGGGCTTGAAATTTTCAGGTTTTGTCCACGGCCGGCCCAGCCCACGGCCCGCGGGCGGGCTCGTGCCTCCTGCGGGCCCGGCCCGTGTTTTATGTTGTTTTTTTGTATTTTTGACGGTTTTAGGCTAAAAACACAAAAGAAAGTAGCGTTCGGCCCGCGGGCCGCCCACGCGGGCTCGTGCCGTGCGGGCCCGAAATTAAATTTCTTGACCGTGGCCCGCCCACGACCCACCGGAGCGGACAACGGGCGGGCCGGGCCTTGAACGGGCTCGTGGCCGGGCCGGGCCCAAGCCGGGGCCGGGCCGGACCGGCCCGCGTGCCGGCCCGGCCCATGCCTGTGTCTATATTCAATGATGAAATTCATTAACCCATTCAAAGGACTAGTTTAATCCATTTAGTGACTAGTTTAACTGCTTCTAGAAGACCGTTTGGTTTATATTTTGAAATTGTCTGTTGTAGTTTGAGAATTGAGAATCAAGAAAACTAAGGAAGGAGAAGAGGAGGGATGACTAGGATAGTGTTGGGTTAGAGTGAAATGGAATGGGCTTGTTAGAAAAATTCAGTCTTGGGTTCGTCTAATTTTATGTTAAAATTAAACCGCCTATTCTAATAATTTGTGTTTTTTTTATAGGTACATGAGAAAAGTTATGACACCACCCTCTCAAGGAAAACTCCTAACGAATTAAGAAGAACAAATCTCCGTAAGTAAGGTTATGTTGAAACATCCACATTAACCGAGGCTGTAGAACTGTTGTTACCTTTTTTTAATAGAAGATCTGCTACCCGATTAGCTTCTTAATATTACTATTAATTGATTATGTTATTACTAAAAAAAATACTATAATCATGGTCAAATAAGGTTAATAATAATTATCATCATCGTTATAATATTTTATAATTTGTCTTTAAATAACTATTATTATAAAATGTTATTCATAAGAGATTAATAATTACATTTTTTGAAGGATAAACTTTAATAATTATTACGGTTTTTTCACCAGGTACCCCTGTAGTTTTTCAAAATTCATGGGGTACCCCTACATTTAAAAAAATGCACCAGGTACCCTTACTTTGGGGGTAAAATGTACGAAATGCCCTTAATGACTAACGGTGTTAAGTTTCCGTTAGTCATTAGGGTTAATTAACCCCTCTAATCCTAATTAAACCTTAATTAGCCCTAATTAACTAACTAAACCCTAACTTCTAACCCTAACCCCTAACTTCAAACCCTAACCCCCCACCACCACCACCACCCGCAAAGAACCCCCCTCCCTCGTCAATTTCCCCACCCCCCACCCCCACCACCACCCCGACAGCAGCCCCCCCCCCCGTCAATTTCACCACCCCACCCCCTCCACCACCCCCCTGCAGCCCCCCCTCCCCCGTCAATTTCCCCACTCCCACCCCCCACCCCATGCAGCCACCCCCCCTTCCCTATCGATTTCCCCACCCTCACCCCAGCGCGCCCCTCCCGTTGATTTCCCACCCCCACCCCCACCCCCCCCCCCCCCCACCCTCGCAGCAGCCCCCTCCCCGTCGATTTCCCCACCCCCACCCCTCGCAGTAGCCCCCCCCTCCCCCGTCGATTTATCCACCCCCCACCCCCGTCGATATCAACACTCTCCACCTCGTGACCCCCTCCCCCTTCGATTTCGCGCCTATTCCCCACCCCCGTCGATTGCCGACCCATCCCCCCCACCCTCGTGGATTGCGGAATTCACACTGGCCGCAAAAAACCCGAACCGGCCTATGGATTTCGAATTGGGCCGCAAAAACAACGCGAACGGGGTGGGGGAGGGGGGATTCGACACTGGGGTGGGGGAGGGCGGGGGAATTCGACGAGGTAGGGGGAGCCGGGGGAACGGTGGGAGAGGGGAGCCGCGGGAAGGTGGGGGAGGAGGGGGAGCCGCGGGATGGTGGGGGTGGGCGGGGGGGTCAGGATGGTGGGGGGTGGTGGGCGGGGGGAGGGTAGAGAGGGGGCGTGGTGGTTGAGTAGTTAGGGTTAGGGTTTAGGGGTGGGGGTGAGGTGTTAGAGAGTTAGGGGTTAGTGTTAGGGTTTTAGGGTTAGGGTTTAATTTGGGTTGGAGGAGTTAGAAGGGTTAATTAACGTAAAATGACTAACGGAAACTTGACGCCGTTAGTCACTAAGGGTATTTCGTGAATTTTATTGAAATAGTAAGGGTACTGGTGCATTTTTTTAAGGGATATTATCTCGGATAACCCCGACTTATGTGCCTTTTTCCAATATAACCCCGACTTTGGCGTACTGTCTCCGATAACCCCCGAACTTGATTTTTGTCATTATACTCCGACGGAATTGTTAACGGCGTTAACTATTTTGTCATTAAATCGAATTTTTTTTTTAAAAAAAAACAAACACATTGATTTCTTCATCTTCTCTCTTTTGTTCTTCATCATTCATGTCTTCATCTCCTCTCGTCTCTCGGTCTAATTAGTTCTTCACAATAACGGCATTCCACAAATTCAATTGAAATCCCTCAAAGAAACTCAATAAATCAAGTAACTAGTTCTTCGGGAAACATAGCTTAGCTCTTAAACCAACCAAATTTTCGAAAATCAAAGTGTATAATGATTGATAGAAAACACCAATTATAACTTCTTTTTCAAATTATAGCTGAATTAAATACAAAGAGGCTTATGAAATTTACTTTAAATAAAAAAGGCTTATGAAATATTAGAATCTGACTTCTCAAATCAAAAGAAGGAAGAGAATAATTGAAATTGCAGGGAACTTTAGTTGTCAACACAAAGGGCGTAACCGCCGACTCAAGATGGCCTAAGCAAAGATGCGGTTTACGCAAAGGCAACAAAGGATGAGGTGCAAGAGCGAGGGACCGAGGGGGAATTTCGGGAGAGTTCAGACGAGCTAGTGTAGGAAACAAAAACACCACCTTACCACCCGAAACCCTAGCCCATCCAACGAAAACAACTGGGTAGCCACCGAAATCCAAGCCCGACAACGAAAAACACTAGTGCAGCCACCAAAGCAACCATCTTATCACCCAAAGACACACCCCTATCATCGAAAATCCATCCCAACCAAAGAAATGTCTGCCCTCCCACCCGAAACCACCTAGATCCACAATAAAGACCATCTTGACATGAGGGAAGAGGAGAAGTGGGAGTGGCGGTGGTGCGACGCAGAGGAGAGAGAGGGAGTGGCGGTGGTGCATGAAATCTAATGGGAAAATTGGATAAAAGTCATGAAATCTAGATTTGGAGAGAGAGAGAGAGAGAGGAGATGAAGACATGATTGATGGAGAACAAAAGAGAGGATGAAGAACATCAATGTGTTTGTTTTTTTTTTAAAAAAATTGATTATTTATTATAAATGTCAAAATAGTTAACGCCGTGCAATATTTCGTCAAGTTTAATGACAAAATACAAGTTTAGGGTCATCTGGGTAAAAAAAAATGTCAGGGTTATTTGGGAAAAAGACCTATATGTCAGGGTTATCTGAGATAATATCCCTTTTTTTAAAAGTAGGAGTACCCCATGAATTTTGAAAAACTACAGGGGTACCTGGTGAAAAAAACCGTAATTATTATGTCATAACTAATTTCGAGGAATAGTATTTATTTTATTACTCATCAAATATTTTGTCAAATAAGTTTTAATCAGGTTCAATCAAGTCTAATAATTTTCAATTAAGTCCAATAAGGTCTAATAAGTTTCAATCATGTCAATAAATTCAAATCAAGTCCAATAAGTTCCAATCGGGCTCGATCAGGTCCAATAAATCAATCAGTCCAATAAGTTCGTTCATTTCAGTTCTGATGGGATCCGATGCATTAGTTTAAATAAGTTCATAATTTATTGCTATTTTAAGGGGGGCAGTTATAAAAAAATAATGGGCCGAAAGGATGGGCCGGGGAAGCCAAATTGATGAGAACAATACAAACCCAAACCACCTAGTAACCGACCAACCGCCTTAAACCCAATACAAAAGAAACTACACCGGATGACACAAAACATTGATAATCTCACATTTTATCATTTCCCACTTATCCTTCTTCTCAAACATTCCACGCTAAAAAAAAAACGAAAAAAACTACCTCATCAAATCCTCCGTCAAAATCCCCAATTTTCCCCTTTCTCGAAACCCTAATTTTCTCTCTCTTCAAAAATGGAAGCCACAGGAGAAAACCTCAACCTCCTACACAAAATCCACCCACCACGCCTCGAAGACGCCGGCTTAGAAGACTGCGCATTACCTCCAGATTCCATCCATCAAGCCTTCCTCAAAGCCGCCTCCGCCGTCGGCTCACACGCCGCCACTATTCTCGCCGGAAAAGATGAAGTTTCCGACGCTTCTACATGCGTTGACGATCCTTGGGGACAAATTCCGGCACCAAATGATGATCTAGTGGGAATCGAACCCGAGATCAATCCTCCCGGGCCTTGCGCCGCCGTGAAAGGCGGCGGTTTTGTTGGAAATGGGGAGTCAACGAAGGATGTGGTGGTCGTTGGAGAGAGAAATGAAGAAGATGAGGTGGTGGTGGTTGGTGGAGAGTGTGGTGAAGGTGGTGATTGTGTTGATGGGTTGAGAGGGTTGGAGATTAAGGAGAAAGATGAGGAGAGAGAAGATGATGAACATGGTGAGAAGAAACCTACTTTAGTTGAAGGTTATTTCTTCAATCCTTGATTTCATTTTTTTTTTTGTGTTTTATTTACTCGTGTTGCTTTTGTAAATATACTAGTTGTATTTCAATTTTTTTGTGTTTTATTTACTCGTGTTGTTTTTGTAAATATATTAGTTGTAGTTAGGTTAGTATAGCACTTCTGAAATGAGTAGGATCATAATAAACAAACACATCTCCTATTTAATGGTGAAATATACAGCAGAGTTACTACATTACATATATAAACCAAACCTACTTTTCAACCATCATATATGATGAAAACAACAAAACATGCACCCTACATGCTCTTAATCGAATGTCTACGTATATATACAGATAAAAATGGTTGACATCTAACATATAAACAAATCTTTTAAGCCGATATTCTACTTAGTCGGTGTCATCTTCTTCTCGGTGTACCCTGGTTCTTGTTAAGATCGATGTTTGCACATTATTCTGACTCGTCATCAGACACGAATACCATATGGTCTCTCTTAAAAGTCAACCACTCTTAGAATGGTAGGATCAATCAGTCCACGAGTGCTAGCTATAGATCCTCATTATGGTGTTATGGATCACATCAATCATTTAGCCGATCTATTGATGACTTTAATGCTCGATACCCGGAATGTGGAATGATCATACCCTATCTAACTTTGCTTTAATAGAAACACTTTCAATGAATGCCCCATAGAACACTTAAAAAAATAAATATAGTGACTTACTGGTGAATAGATTTTCAAATTTAGAAAGTACTTACGGTTTGAACTAGGTAGACCACGATGGACTCCGACCTTTAATCAACTAGTTGGAGAGTTGTTGACTTTTGCGAGAGATCACTTCGTTCACCAACTTCCCAAACTAGTTGATTAAAGGTCGAAATCCATCGTGCTCTACCTAATCCAAACCGTAAGTACTTTTCTAATTTGGAAATCTATTCACCAAAAAAGTCACTATATTTATTTTTTAAAGTGTTCCATGTGTCACTCATTGGAAGTGTTTCTATTAAAGCAAAAGTTAGATATGGTATAGTCATTCCACATTCGAGGTATCGAGCGTTAAACTCATCAATATATATGGCTAAACGATTGATGTGATCCATAACACTATAATGAGGATCCATAGCTAGTGTCTATGGACTGATTGGTACTGTCTTTCTATGAGTTGTTGACTTTTGAGAGAGACTGTATGGTATTCGTGTCTGATGATGACTTATAATCATGTGCAAGCATCGATCTTAACAAGAATCAGGAGCACCGGGAGAAGATGACACCGACTAAGTAGAATATAAGGCTGAAAAGACTTGTTTATATGTTAGGTGTCAACTATTTTTGTTTATATATACATGTTGACACTTGGTTAAAGAGGATGTAGGCATGTTTTGTTGTTTTCACCCTATTTGGTGGCATAGAAATAGGTTTGATTTGTATATGTAATGTACTAACTATGCTATGTACGATTCTATGTATATATACGTGTGTTTGTTTATTATGATCCTATTCATTTCACAAACTATGGCACCTTGTGCAAAGGAATGTGGGTTCTCAATCAGGTCCTCAATCACATTGTTTTCATAGCCTAGAAACATATGTGGCCTTGGGAACGAAATCGTTTTCGGATGGGGTTCCTCTTGAGACCTTATGTCCCACACAGTTATGTGCTTCATGGATTTCTATTTACTTCGAATATAAGTGAATTGTAGCATAAACAAGTAGATTGTTAAAGCTAAACTAAGGCACTTGCATAAATGGTATTCATATTTCAGTGGAAATACAACGCCAAGTTAGCCAACTGCAGTTAGATGTACAAATTCGTGAATCTTTGATGAAAGAACAAGCTTTTATCAATAGCTTAAATCGTTGCAAATTGGTAAAGTGATTTGATAAATCTTTTGATCAAGAGTTGATCTATCCAATGATTTTTACATCATAAGTGCATATGCTCATATTTGGCCAACCATTAGTTCTAATTTGAGAAGGGATAGGTGGTAGCTTTGTGGAGTACTATTTCAAATTCCAGGGAATTACCCCGAGTTCGAATCCTCGTCCCAACAATATGTTGAGGTATTCACCTTGTGGTGGCAATGGGCCTTTAGACCTGTTGTCTTATGGGCAGTTTAACCTTATACCTAACCTCTGAGCTGGTGTATCCTGCAAGCTAGTAGCCTATTAGGAATTGGTTTTCGAACCAATTATCTTTTTTAATAAAAAAAATTAGTTATAATTTGATATCATAAGAGTTGATAGATATGCATGGAACCTTTATAGTACAATCTCTATACATTAAGCATAAAACTCTAAGCACATTTGAAAATGCCTGGAAAACTATGAAATTTTCGGTATATGATAATTCACCTGACCAAGATTTTAGACATCCAATCCAAGGAAGGATAACAGTAGCATTAGATTTCGTATCTGATTAGGCGAAAGCTAACCAGACCGCCCATAGATGTTTCGAGAAACAAACCTTAAGCTCTACCAACGTCAACCAAAACAAATAAAACAAACAAAAATAAAGTAGCCTCATAGATGAGTAACACAATAAGAATCAGCGTGTAATTCCAACATTTTATTTTTAGTTATTTCCATTACAGAGATACACTAACTCATCATATAAATGTAATCGCAAAAACACCGCTTCGATTAATCATCAAAAGAGATGAATAACCTTTGAGCAGCCCTCGCATAGGACTCAACACAGAGGCCCAAACATTTGGAAGGAGGTGGAGTTGTAATAATTCCTTAAATAAGAAAATCAGTATCGATTTTGCACTCCAAAAGTTTCAATAAGCACAATGCTCAAGTTTAACAACCAAATCTTTTCTTCCATTGATGAAGCATATTACATATATATAGTACAATAGCTATAAGGCTTAACAAATCAGCCAAAAAGATCTAAGCACCAAAGTAATTAAACAAAGCAATTAAACAACAAATATCTCTTAATCCAACAAAGATGTAAGGAGGAATAGTGTTGTTGTGTGTTTTGTTGACTTTGGGCAAGGGTGGGATGGTTTTCTTCAAGCAAGTGGAGGGCTTGTCTTAGCTTGCAAGGGAAGCTTCAAAATATCTTCAAGAGTCCACATTAGCTGCTGCCCCATGCCTCACACGTCCAAATACAACTTAAAGCTAAACAAAATGAACTCGGTTTTACAAAACCGCAAAACTGATCCAGAACTGACGTCTCAATTGAAAAGCTACTGTGATTTCGTTTCTTCATGAAATCTCACCAAATTTTGTAGGATGAAACTTCAAGATGTTAGTGAACCAATGCAATTGGAATCACTCGAAAATTCCAAGTAACTTGTTCGGAATCATCAAAATGATTCTACCGCGCCACAGACCAAACGTACAAAACAGTTTCTACTTAAAACAACTTCTAAACATAATTAGTGAAAGTAAAGCATGTTTAGAACTCAACAAACACTAAACTTGCTAATTAAGCCTAATTAATTATTACAAAAATGAGAGCATCAAAAAGCTAACTGAGCTAACTGATTTCACTTCATTCTCTCTTTCTTCAAAAAAACTTGTCCTCAAGTTTTGATCAAATCAAGGCACCAAGATAACCAAGAAATCATCCATATTAATCGAATGATCATTAACAAGATTACCAACTGCAATAAGTCAAATACCGAGCAAAGATTTAAGCGACCTTGAACAAACAACCCAATGTCTCGAAAATTTGAACCATTATGAACATAGACATTAACTAGTTCATGCAATAGTTTATGTTTCTTGAACAAATCAGATGGAAAACATGAGATAGGTAATCGTTCTTCAAAGATTGGAACCTCCAAGATCAAATCTTTCTTGTCCAAATTTGAAAAAGATTTAGTCTTTTCTCCTTCTTCATCAAGAACAAATTCTGGAACCTTTTCTGTGGGCTCGTCATCAACAAGAATTATATCTCTCGATGTTTCCTCATGTTTTTTTGCTTTTCGTTGTTCAATCAACAACTCAATCTCCTCTTTAGCCTTTTGAAATCTTTCTTCAAAAGTTGGTGGACGTCTAAGACCATCCATTACTTGTTTTGCCCTTTCAATTCTTTGATAGGCCTTTAAGAACTCAGGTGAAAAGCCACTCACATCCATAAATTTCAAATAGACAGAAAACTGCCCAGAAATTTTGCTTGTAAGTTTGTGTTCGAAAACCAAATAAAACAACTCAAAATCAAGTGAAATTTTTTTAGCATGTAGATATATGTGTTAGGAGCACTCTACAAAAATTTCACACGAAAATACCAAGCCAAGAAATTGCAGTTTTTATTTTAGCAAAACTGGTACAAAACGTCCGGTTTTAGACCAATCAACAAAAACGTGCTTAAATCAATATAACAAAGTCTTGATAATTTCTTAAAATTTATAGGTGAAAATTAGACAGAAAAATAATCAGTTTCAAAAAAAGAATTACCTCAAAATCCCTTGGAACAAAGGAGAAAAAGGCGTTCAAAGTATACCTTAGAAACTGACTGGTTTTCCAAGTTCCAGTTTTTAACGTTGAAAGTTTTGGATCACTGTGAACTCGTTACTACTCCAATACTCACCAAATTTTGACACAAGAAAGATTAGGATGTTAGCTTTCCAAAACACCAAAGAACACTGAAAAATTCCCAGGGACGCGCGCTCACGCTCCGGTTGAATCGACTGGGCTCTGATACCACTTGATGCGAAATGAGACTCCTCTCACGTATGTTTAGGAGACCCACTAACAGCGGAAACCAAACGAACTATGATATAGACTTTTAGTCGAAAGAATCACTCTTAAAACTAAAAGAATTGGGTTTACTTAAGCTTGATAAGCTTCACTCACTTATTTGTACTTAAGGATTCTAAATCGGTTTTGAAGTTTATCTCACTTAGAAACTGATTTAGGAGGGTTTTTTGAGAGTAATTCAATTAGCTTCACTCACTAATTATCCTAACTCTCTCTTATGTTAAGTTTAACTCACTTAACTCAAGGATTTCGGATTAAGTTCACTTCTTAATCACAAGAGGAAATTTCGGATTTTGCACTCCAAAAGTTTCAATAAGCACAATGCTCAAGTTTAACAACCAAATCTTTTCTTCCATTGATGAAGCATATTACATATATATAGTACAATAGCTATAAGGCTTAACAAATCAGCCAAAAAGATCTAAGCACCAAAGTAATTAAACAAAGCAATTAAACAACAAATATCTCTTAATCCAACAAAGATGTAAGGAGGAATAGTGTTGTTGTGTGTTTTGTTGACTTTGGGCAAGGGTGGGATGGTTTTCTTCAAGCAAGTGGAGGGCTTGTCTTAGCTTGCAAGGGAAGCTTCAAAATATCTTCAAGAGTCCACATTAGCTGCTGCCCCATGCCTCACACGTCCAAATACAACTTAAAGCTAAACAAAATGAACTCGGTTTTACAAAACCGCAAAACTGATCCAGAACTGACGTCTCAATTGAAAAGCTACTGTGATTTCGTTTCTTCATGAAATCTCACCAAATTTTGTAGGATGAAACTTCAAGATGTTAGTGAACCAATGCAATTGGAATCACTCGAAAATTCCAAGTAACTTGTTCGGAATCATCAAAATGATTCTACCGCGCCACAGACCAAACGTACAAAACAGTTTCTACTTAAAACAACTTCTAAACATAATTAGTGAAAGTAAAGCATGTTTAGAACTCAACAAACACTAAACTTGCTAATTAAGCCTAATTAATTATTACAAAAATGAGAGCATCAAAAAGCTAACTGAGCTAACTGATTTCACTTCATTCGAGTTGTATCATGGTATTGAACCATGTCCAACCCACTGATTTAAGGATGATTTTCAAGCCCCTGTCAAAATTCCCACTAACACTAAGCAATCTAATATGCCAAAAAATATCAATCCATAAGTTCTCAAATCATCACTCATCATGCAGATATGCCATTGTTGTGAGAAACACCCCAAACCATATCAGCAGTCTTCCTTGATCAAATCAACAAAATTAAAACAGAGTACACAACCTCAGTCTAAGAGAGTCTAAGATCAATAAAACTCAGACAATCATTCCAACATTTTGCTACTAAATTATTTTATCATTGGGATACAAAATCATAGATAAACCAGCTCATTCTCTGAAAAGAACATAACGGCTCCATTGAATCATCAAAATAGATTAACAGATTCCTATCAAAAGTACATCATACAAAAAATTTGAACTTGGTACAAAACTACAAACCATAGCATTGCAAATCAAATATACAAATCCTAGAACATATTCAAGTAGTAGAAGAGGTCTCAAATATCCAAGGAAGGATAAAGAACAGCATAAGCTCTCAAGTCTGCGCAGACGAAAGCTCTAAGGCGACCACTGCGAATGTTTTGAGAAACAAGCCTTCAAATTCAGCATCATCAACCTCTTCCCACCAACCACAACCAGAAATTTTTAGTTCATCGATCAACTTCATATTTTATCATGCATCATCAACTTGACTAGAGTCCAATGTAATTTCCATTATAAATGATCCAATTGCTCTTATACAGTTATACCACCAACAGGCAAAATTTAATATCACCAGTGCAGACGATCATAACAAAGTAATAGTTCTAACAATTCCATCAAATCATTGTCCATATAACAAATAGCATAATATATAAGCATACTCCAATGTACAAAATAATTTAAAAAGATATGGGATTTCATATTCTATGATCTAGAATGACATACAAGTTATATTTAGAGGTCTCAGACATCCAAGGAAGGATAAAAACAGCATTAGCTCTCAAGTCTGCGCAGACGAAAGCTCTTAGACGGCCACTGCGAATGTTTTGAGAAACAAGCCTTAAATTTTATCATCATCGACCACTTCATATAACTTGTAATCACCATTTTCACATAAAATCCACAATTAAGCCAATTACCCAACTACATCAACAATTAAACATTTTCAATGTTCAACAAAAACAGAGAACCCATTTTACTACCCTTTAACTTTTACTTTAACCCCATCAAACAACAAATAAGCCATAGACTTTTCAATCTGAATTAAGTATAATTAACTAAAAATTAAGGAATAAATACAAAAATAATAGAAATTAATATCCAAAAAATCAGAATTTTTTAAACAAAAATAGTAAAAATAACATAAAATCCAAAATTAAGCCAATTACCCAACTACATCAACAATTATACATTTTCAATGTTCAACAAAAACAGAGAACCCATTTTACTACCCTTAAACTTTTACTTTAAACCCATCATACAACAAAAAAGCCATAGACTTTTCAATCTGAATTAAGTATAATTAACTAAAAATTAAGGAATAAATACAAAAATAATAGAAATTAATATCCAAAAAATCAGAATTTTTTAAACAAAAATAGTAAAAATAACATAAAATCCACAATTAAGCCAATTACCCAACTAAATCAACAATAAAACATTTTCAATGTTCAACAAAAACAGAACCCATTTTACTACCCTTTAACTTTTACTTTAACCCCATCATACAACAAAAAAGCCATAGACTTTTCAATCTGAATTAAGTATAATTAACTAAAAATTAAGGAATAAATACAAAAATAATAGAAACTAATACCCAAAAAATCAGAAATTTTTAAACAAAAATAGTAAAAAGAGGTTTCAGACATCCAAGGAAGGATAAAAGCAGCATAAGCTCTCAAGTCTGCGCAGACGAAAGCTCTTAGTCGGCCACTGCGAATGTTTTGAGAAACAAGCCTTAAACTTTATCATCATCAACCTCTTATTTTACATAAAATTTCATTAAAATCAACATCAAAAAATAATTAATACATAATAATAAAGCAGCCTCAGTAAAATAGTCTAACATCAATTTAAATCAGACGGTAATTCCAACATTTGTTTTTAGTTATTTCATCACTGGCCACATAAATTAACAAAAAAACTATATTATATAAAAAAATGTAATCGCAAAAAACGGCTCCGTTTAATCATTGAAAAAAGATTAACGGGTTCCTATCAAAATGCGAAACATAATTAAAATTTAATCTTGGTACCAATGTAGCATCGTAAATCATTGCTTTATGCTATAAACGACGTGGCATCGGACCGTTAAAATTTGAAAAAATTAAATTAAAAAAATATAATTAATTAATTACCCTCAGAGACCCGTTTAAAATCACACACAACAGAAACGAGGAGAGAGAAAAATAAAAAGAATTACAAACCCTAGAACCGGGATCGTTGAATTCAAAAAAGCGCGAAGAAAAATCCCGACAAAATCAAACGGCGTATCATCGACGAATCGGAGGGCCGAGATTGATTGATGGGAGAATCAACGGCGCTAAAAAGAATCAACGGCGGAGATTAGGGTTTTGATCTTCAAGAATTTTAACTCTACAACCTTGTAACTGTTTGTTTAAAGTGTCAGACGGCACTTCCTATCTTTTTCATGGGAATTCTTCTTCATTGGGGTAAAATTGCAATTGCAATTGAAATTGAAAAAACCCTAAATAAACCCTAAACCCTAATTGAAGATTGTAGAGAGGAAGTGCGAGATGAGAGAGACTGAGAGAGAAGAAGGGGGATTTAAAGGATTGATGTGTTGGGAAACCCTAATTCAAGAGATTGTGGCCTTTGTGGGTTGGCCGTTTTGGGCTTAACATGGGCCAGTGTTGCCGTTTTGAACAGTTCGAGTTTTTTTTTTTATATATAGGCAATGTTCGAGTTTTTAGATTAGACCCAACTATCAACATTCAACACTTATCAAAACATTTATTTCTTTTGGATGTCAACTAGTTTAGTTGGTAAAAGTTTTGGGAGGTGGCGACCTGTGATCAAATTCTGTCTACATCAATTAATGACTACTTAGGTTTATAGTGTACCATGTTTTTTGATGTACTTTAGAGTACTTCTAATAAAATAAATAAATTCAAATGAGTTTACGTAAGTTCAAGTAATTTCAATAAAGTATTTATTGAGCCGATGTTTGGGCAAAAAATAAGCTTTGGTTATCATGTTTAGGCTCAAAATGTACTTCTTTTGTTTTAAAATAGTTGTACCACTTTACTTTATGTAGTATTTGGGATACTCCACTTTGAACTTTTTTTGTCAATCTATAGAAACAAAGTTATAATATAATATGTTTATTAGATTTGTCTCAATGAAGATTTTCAAAATATGATAATACGTTTATATTGGCAAAATTGTGTGTTGCCAAGCAATAATATAATGTCAAAGTGGTGCAAACTAAACCATAAATGGGAAACGCAAATGAATATTAGTTTTCCTTTGTTTGGTTTGAAAACTATTCAGCCAAGAAGGAGAATATAAAAATGTTGGAAATGAGATAGTGCCCCTTGTAGTACAACCAAACAACGAAAATTGGGAAAAATCGTTTCCTCATAAGATGTTTTCCTACGTAACAAACGGAGCCTTTTTTTTAGGAAAAGCCGGGAGGGGGAATTATATTAAATCAATCTCACCCAAAGCACAGATGCTTTGAGGAAAGGAATCGAGCCAAATAAGTTTAGAATTACAAGCACAATTCCAACGAGCTAACAGGTGGGCAACAACATTATCCGCTCGCTTAACATGAGATAACGAAAAAGAATTTAAATCCCCAGCCATCCTAACAACATCATGGATCACACGAAAATAAGGAGCTAACCCAAAACTAAGATTCTTCACACAACTCACCACAACCAATGCATCCCCTTCAAGGACAATATCTACGAATCCCAATCTGTGCGCCAAGTCTACTGCAAAACGTGTCGTAGCAGCTTCCGCAAGAGTTGCCTTCCACCCGACTGCAATACGCTTGGTTCCCAGCGCCACAATGCTTCCACCATCGTCCCTAAAGACCACACCCAACCCTATCTCACCATTAGGACTGGCATGAGCATTGAAGTTAGCTTTAATCTTGGCAGTAGGGGGTTCCCAGCATGCCGCAGCCATCTCCACGTGTGGCCTCCATTGAAACACTTCCTTCGCATATGTGCATTACGCCTCTACTTGTTTAACAAACCTACCTGCCACCACCGGATAATCAAGGATCTCCATTTCAAATATGCGCTGCTTTCAACAAAACCAAGTAGCCCACAATAGTGCACAGAAGGTATGCATATCCCCCTTTAAAGACTTGCTAATCATCCACTCAAAACGCTTTATAAAGGAAGAAGAAGGGGCATCCTCCAGAAGCTGAACAAAGTTACTTACTTGTCATATTTCTGTCGCTTGGGTACAGTCAAACAACGCATGATTTATGGTCTCATTTGAAGCATTGCAAATAGAGCACAAGGGAGAGTCACTTACATGTCTCACAAACAAACGCTCCTTCACTCCTAGGCTTCCATTACACGCACGCCAAATGGAATGTTGCATCTTTGGGGAGGCCTTCAAGTCTCCACACTTATTTCCATAAATCTGACTCCCTCACACCAAATTGAAGTTGCCACGCACGATGATGACCAAGCCTCCCAAGCCAACAACACGATTTTACCGTGAACACACCCTCACGAGTAGGCCACCAAAACCAATGATCAGTAGGCCAAAATCGCGATAGCATGATGCTCAAAACACTATCCTACTCACTTTCATCAAAGGTTTGCTTCACCAAATCAACATTCCATCCCCCGCCAATGTAATCGATTAAATCACTCACTCGCAAATCCATATCACTATCATTGCTTGGCGTAAGGACAAAGTGCACGCCATCCCCCAACAACCAAGCTTCCTCCCACACCTTTATGCTGACGCCGAACCCACACACCATTTCAAACCTTCCAACAATAGAGACTTCGCTCCCCACACACTTCGCCAAGTGAAGCTTTGATTGTGCCCTCTACGAGCCTCTAAAAATTCCCTCTCTAGTAGTACCGAGCCTGCAACAGCTCACCAAGAATAGATGCGTTCCCATGACATAACCTCCGAGCTTGTTTTACCAATAAGTGCTTGGTTAAAGCATTTTAGATCACGAAATTCAAGACCACCCACTGACTTAGGAAGACATAGAGAGTCCCAACTATGCCAATGCATTTTTCGCTCCGCATCTTTAGCACCCCACCAAAAGCGTGCAAGTAGAGAATGCACCTCATCAAGAAGACCACAAGGTAGACAAAACAGACTCATCATATATGTAGGAATGGCTTGGGCAACAACTTTAGTAAAAAAACTATTTCTTACTGCTAAGATTATATACACTACTTTCCATAAGATTGAATTTATTTATTTTTCCGTTAAATATCAATATGATATGAAAATCATCCGCAATTAAGACTTGCCAATGGAAAAATAATATGAATAAACTCTCCTTCCTTTGTTGAGAAAAGATTTTCATGCTAATAGAATAGATTGATTGAGTACAATGACTTTAAATGGAATCTAAAATATTATAACTAATTACTAATATTACAAATATGAGAACTAAAATATACAATCAAACCTAAACATACCCAAATAAAATGTACACAATAATCTTCTATATTAAAAGATCACTTTAAGATGACTATAAAGATCAAAACTTAGATTCCCTGGCCCAATTCCAAAGTGTTACCAACATATTGTGGCTTAATAAGCATGTCAAGGATCCAAAAGAATAGTCGACGTACCAAGCTCTATCTCTTTATTCTGGCCATGACTTTTCCTAGCCCGCCATCTCTTGAACAACAAAAGAAACAACAAGATAGTCAACGCTGCCACTGCCAAGACGCTGCCCGCAACAACACCTCCCACCACTACCCCAGATAGCCGTGGATTCTTTCGAGGCGGCGGCGTCGGTCGAAACGAGATAGGCGATGATGCCAAATGAGGCTTCGATGGTGGCAGACGCAATTTTTGATGTAGTGGATATGATGGTGATGCAGCTGGTGGTAGTAGTGAGAGTAGTATGCGGCCTGTTATTGCCTCTTTTTGTAGTTGTTGATCAGTAGTAATTTTGTGTAGCTTGTGCTTAAGATCCATGTTCACACAATATAATTTTGTGTCTTACCTGGTGACACGAAGCTTGATCATATTAAAGATCGAAGGATTTTGTGCTAGTTTGCATTATTTGGCTAGTTGCTAGTCTTGCTACTTGCTAACATGTTCATTATAATAACCACATAAACATTAGATTGACTAAGACCAAGTCGTATTTGGCGTTTAAAGAGAATTAGATACTATACCATCTCTTCTTAAAGTCTTACTTTTTGTTTTTGGAATAAAAGTCAATAATGTAATTAAGATATAATAGGAACCATTTTGTTTTATGGAGTAGATAAAGTAAGACACAATCTTGTTATTTTAGCTAGTTTGAAAGTTGATATAATACTGCAGTGAGAAATGAAAAAGTGGGTCGTTGTCTAATATAAAGTAGATAAAGTAGAAGGTAGTGGGTATATATTTGTTACAGGTAAATTATGTAGGTCCTTTAATTGAGAGTGAGTGTGTAAGGTGAGTATTACTTTGTTATTGTTCCATCATTTTCAATAAAAGTGTGAGATATAACTGTAGAGTGAGAGATGAAAAAGTGGGTCGTTGTCTAATATAGAAGTACGTGAGTAAAAACGATGACTCCTTTTTATTTTTTAGGAAAACAAGTAAAATCATGGTCATTCCTCTTCAACTTTTAAAAGTAATATTAAGTAAATATAAGTTTTAAGGGATAAAAATCAACAACTCGATACATCAAAAAATTAATAGAAATTAGCTTCAATCGATAAGAATCAGTTTTAAACCAAGGATGTCTTGGCCTAGTGGTTAAGATTGAGGTGCTGTGAACGATAAGTCACAGGTTCGAATCCCCCTCCCCTTCTTTGTACTTTGTACTGCCTTCGTGGTTCCAATGGATCAAAAAAAAAAAATGAATCAGTTTTAAAATTAAATTAAGTTACAAAAAAAACGAGTAAAGAGAACATGGCCTTAGGCTGTATTCAGTTCAACTTAAGATGGTAAGTCGAGTTTAGTGAAAATAAGCAAATAAACTGTAAAAAAATAAGATAATAGAAAATCAGTAAACATAAGTTAGTTTGGTAATGATAAATTTCATTCAATACACATAAATTCAGCAACAATAATCTCAGCTAAGTTCAAAAAAGTTGAATAAATTGAATAGGGACTTGGCAATACGATGCGTAAGCTCTGCAAGTGAATGGGCTTCAATATGGACTTTGTTAACGAGGCTAGATTTGATGAGGTTTTGGATTGTGCTTAGGCCCGTGATTTAATAAATTATGTAGGGGCCTTGTAAGCATGAACCATAAATTATGAGGTTTTGGATTGTGCTTAGGCCTGGTAAGTATGAATATCCAATAAAGATTTTGTAGGGGCCTTGTGCTTAGGCCCGTGACGTATACTCAATCTTTTTGGATAATAAGGGTTAATTGGCTAGAACAACACAACCTTTGACTCAAGTGCAAGGAACAACACAATCTTAAACGGGTGCAAAGCGTAGCACCAACTTAAACACGTGGTGCAGAAAATAAAGCATAAATGGCCTAGGAGCATGGAGATTCCACCGGAGCTGGGGAATCTCCGTTTAAGGTTATCTTGTTCGCTCACTGTAGCCAAAGGTTGTGTTGTTCTAGCCAACTTCCAACTTCAATCTAAAAAAAAAATTGATCTCCTCTTTACTCTTCTTCGCTGCTGTGCTACTTCCTCATTTTGCGATTTTCTTCCCTGTTCGACGCACCACACATCTTCACATCATCAACAAATTACATCAGCGCCAATATCGAAATCAAGCCGCTGGATTTACTTCTATCATCATCAATAATTGACGTGTAACAATTGTGGAGGCTGATGCCGCTGATCTCAGTTTCTCCTAGCTCAATATTCACTGTTGATTCATGATAAGTGCCTATTTATACATATTTTTATCCTCTAATATAATACGTTTAGTGTCGTCTGTTGAGTTATATGGGTTAAATATTATACTTTTAGGTTATTTCGGTTAAATAACAAGTTTGAATTTTTATATATTATAACTTACTTATTCCCTAATAGTAGTTGGGTTTATATGATTATTTATTAGTTTGACCCATATTATATTTCTATACTATTAATTATATATCTAATGTTGACAGGTGCATAATAATTTTGGAGTTTTAGAAATGGAAATGAGCCTTCGAGAATTAACGAGTCAAGCCATTTAACTCAATGTCAACCAAAGAAGAAAAGGAAACTCGGATTTCCTTTGATGAAGACACACTACTTAGAAATTGGACTAAAGCCCAATTGTACCAATAATCCACGCAGCAAAGCAAAGAGGGCAAAAAGGCCCAAGTATTCATTAAAGTAAAAACATATTGTTCTTAATTTGGGGGATACTAACCACACAACAGCAACAATCTTTATTATATAAGTGAAGGGGGGAGGAAGATGGTGTCCCCCTACAAAAATTCTAATTTACCCTTAATGAATTTAAAAGAACATATATATTAAATAATCTTTTATTCTTCTTACTTGCCATATTTATTGAATGAACAAGTTAACAATGGAATTGAATTTGAAATTTGAATTAAATACTAAATCAAGGAGAATGATTTCCTTTTTTTTACATAAGTGTGAAAAACTATGATCAAAAATTAAATTGACAATATAACTTGAATGACACAATCAGAAGAAAAAATAAAAACTTGAATTTCATATTAATAAATATAGTGATAATATTTTAACACGTAAATGTTGTTTATTAATTGGCAATCTCTATTATATAAATCAAACTCTTCCATTTTATTAATATTCAACGATTGAACCTAATTCTTCCACTTTATTTGAGCACAAGCTTTATTCTACTTTATATTTCCTTCTCTCAATACTATGTTTAAATAATGACGAACAAATAACTAAAAAATCAACAAAACATTGATTTTAAAAAAAACATACTAAAAATAATAAAAATAATTATAAATGTCTTTCAAATCAAAAATTTTGTAACACTGATAATTAACTAATTGAGAAAAAATGGTTAATATGACTCGCACGCATAGCGTGCAAAAAATTCTAGTAGAGAATAGGTGGAGCTGGAGCCTTTGTTTTGTGGGGCTACAAGAAAATACCACGTGGGTATTGGAAGAAAAGAAGGGTTTTGATTAAAAACCCACAGAACAGCACACAAGACGGCAGGAGGATGCCGCATAAGAAGGCAACAGCGACGAAATAAGGAACCAGAGGAGACCGAAGAGGACGAGAGTGAAGGGAGACGAAATTTCAGTCCGAAATTCGCCCCAATGAGTTTTCTCTACTCTTTTCTATCTATTTTCTTTGTTTTTATGTCTAATTTAGAGTAGTTCTACATTTAGTAGAAGCATGTAATTATTATTTGATATATGGGTTTATGAGATTACGTTTTTGTTTGTGTTACATACGATTAGTTTCTTGTGGGTATTTATACTGAGTTTATTATCGCTTTTGATTCATGTTTATTGATTTAGATTGATCACCTAAATTATTTCATGTATTCATATTGTTAGATTGATAGTAGTTTTAATTAGGTTCAGAATTTTCCTGGCCTAATTATAATTGCTTAGAATCTTGTGTAATAGTTGAATTCAATTAGTTGCCATCTTTTGGCTAATTTGGGTTCGGTTGTTTGGTGTTTCTAATCTTTGTCAAGTTTGATAATTTGATTCATGCTTTCATGGTTGGATTAATTTAGCTTGATTAGGATTAAATTTGCGTGCTTTCACGGGATTTAACGAGTAAGAAAGATAAAACTAGTAATCTACTTGCTTTCAATGGATTATATAGTTAACCAATCTATCCTAGGCTAGTCGAATGAGTCAATGATTATACCCAATATCTATAGAAAGTTACATGTCTCCTATTAGCCTCTTTATTATATTTTTAAAACCGAATTTATTTCCTGCAGTTTATATTTCATTATTTTAGTTTAATAGTTTTAGTATAATCTTGATATTTGAAAACCCCCCATATTATATAGTAATAGCTATATATATAAATAAATAATTAGTTTAAGATAATAACGCAGTCTCTGTGGGTTCGACCCTTACTTTCCCTATCTATTTGTTAGAGTTAGTGAGTGATTTATAAATTTAATTTTGTTGCGGAAACGACACGCATCAATTCACCAAAGACCACTCCACGTGCTGTTTGTAAATGGGTTGGTTTGATGAGCGCCTGCTCCTAAGTGAATCAAACTTCCTGGAATTCTTCTGTTTTGTGGTGAATTAGTAAGGAGCGCCTGCTCCTGTGGGCTGGGAGTAGGGATGGCAATCCAGTCCGAATCCGACCCTACTCCGCTCCGATCCGAAGGAATAAATCCGAGCCGACTCCGACAAAAAATAATCCGAATCCGACTCTGTTTAAAAAGTCCGACTCCGAGTCGGAGGAGGGTCGGAGTCGGATCTCATAAAATAATCCGACATCCGAATCCGACTCCGACTTTAAGTGAATTAATCCTTTTTTCTGTTTTATGTTAATGTATTATTTATGTATAACCTAACTTCAACTTTCAGCGAATTGTATTATATAAGATTTTCCCATTGAAGAAATGATTGTTAAAAATAATAGTAATATTTAGATTATTTGTACTATATAAGATTTCCATATGATTATTAGAAAAAATTGTAATGATTAGATTATTGCATTATAGAAGACTTTTCTATTATAAAAAATGGGTGGAAAAATAAGTCAGATCGGATTCGGAGTCGGATGCTCGGATTTTAAGTCAGGTGTGCGGATTTTAAGTCGGGTCGGATTCGGAGTCGGATGTTCGGATTTTAAGCCGGGTCGAAGTCGGATTTTCGGAGTCGAGTGTCAGAGTCGGACTCGGACTCGGATTTAAAATCCGACTTCTTGTAGGGTCGGAGTCGGATTATGCATAATCCGATCCAAGTCCGACCCGTTGCCATCCCTAGCTGGGAGTAATGCGAGGCTATGGTGGAGATGGTGTTTGGTGTGGTGGTGCTGCAGTGTTTGGGGCAGAGGATGACGTTGCTAGAGTGGAGGTGGTGTTTGGTGTGGTGGAGGAAGACGATGGTGTTGAGGGCGGTGGTGGCGCTGTAGTGATGTGGGCTAGGGAAGAGGGTGGTGGTGACTGGTGATGTAGTGTGGTGTAGGGTAGATTTAGTGTGGTGGAGGTTAAGGAATGGTGTGTTTATTAAAATAAGGGTTGTGCTGTTTCTTGCACTTGAGCCAAAGGTTGTGATGTTCCATGCCAATTAACCCATAAAATAATGGAGATTCCCTAGCTCCGGTGGAATCTCCGTGCTCCGGTGCCATTTATGCTATTTTCTGCACCACGTGTTTAAGTTGGTGCTACGCTTTGCACCCGTTTAAGGTTGTGCTGTTCCTTGCACTTGAGCCAAATATTGTGCTGTTCTAGCCAATTACCCTTATAAGAATTGTATTAGTTACATATTTATCTTCTTTCTTTCTTCTTGTTCAATTTAATTCTTTCTCAATCTATCACCATTATTTGGTGTCCAGCAGTAATGGATTTCTTTAGTTTGTGACACTCTCTTGCCCCTCAAGCACAAAAATCTATTTATTTGTGATAATGGTTACCACTCCCTTTCTAGTGCATGGTTTAAACCCAACACCCAATAAATGTAACTATTTTGGTTACCATTTTCTACTTTCTTTCTTCCAAATTCTACTCCCGTTTCCTTCCATGCCTTGAACCAAACATGCACTTAATATTTAAGAGTTTTGTTTAGTTGCTATAAAAATACATGGGAAGTGGAACTTCCTAGAAAGTAATATAAGGTGAGATTGTTTGGTTGACAACAAATGCAACAAATTGTACTTCCTAGGAAATTATACTTCCCACGAAATGGATGAAGCTACTTATTCAGGGGATCTAGGTGGAGGGAAAAAGAAGGAGGCACTAACTTACGGAGGAAGAGAGAGAAAATGGTCAAACAGGTTTAATTACAGGTTAAATAGGGATTAAGAGCTAATTAGGGGTTAATGACTAATGGAGTTAACATCCGTTAGTCATTAAGAGCATTCTAATGTATTTTCAAGAAATTACGGGGCATACGGTGAATTCTGAAAAGTGCGAGAATATAGGGTGAATCAAAAAAATTATCGGAAGTATATGATGAAAAAACCATAATTAAAAAGACACATTTGAAATTGTCTTTGATAAGAATAGAAAAACATTTGAAATTCTTTTACACGAAACGTTATAGAAGAAAATGAAAAGAAGACTTGAAATTTTCTTTAGAACTCGGAAGCAAAGTTATCATATCAAACCATGCACGGATGCACCCTCTACTTGTCCTTATCAAGTTATCATGCTAGCAACTCCACTTCATCTTGTCTTGAAATATAAGAAAGTTGACCTTTATATTGTCCAACTTTTGCTACTAAACTAGTTTTTAAACCCAAGTTACGCCCCGCATAACTGTATATTTCATTTATTAATATTTTAGTCTAAAATGATAGTGTTAAGTATCATTTGGTGTAGCGGTTAAGACTTAGTATATATGTTTGTGGTTATGGGGTCAAATCTTATACAAAATATTTTTTTTATTGTATGTGGATTATATGAAATTAAACACTCTAAGCGAAAGCGCCACGTGGCATCGTTCCTTATTTAAGAACGTCTTTTAATATGTTTGTACTAGCATTTTTTGCACGCTATGCGTGCGTGTCATATTAACATTATTTTTCTCAATTATTATTCATTAGTGTTACAAAAAATTTGATTCGAACAGACATTTATAATAATTTTTTATTTTTTAAATATATTTGTCTTAAATCAATATTTCGTTGGTTTTTTTAGTTATTTGTTCATCATTATTCAAATATAATATTGAGAGAAGGAAATATAAGGCAGAAGAAAGCTTGTGTATCAGGTTTAATCGTTGACTATTAATAAAGTGGAAGAGTTTGATTTATATAATAGAGATTACCGAGTAATAATCAACATTTAGGTTTAAAAAATTTTTTAAGGGAAAGTTATTAATATGAAATTCAAGTTTTTAATTTTTTTTTCTGATTGTGTCAATCAAGTTGTATTGTCAAATTTTGATCAGATTTTGTCACACATATGTAAGAAGAGGAAATCATTCCTTAATTTAATATTTAAATGAAATTTCAAAATCAATTCCATTATTAACTGATTCAATATATATGACAAGTAGGAAAAAGAAGATATTATTTAATATATATGGCAATATAAATTCATTAAGGTTATATCAGATTTTTTATAGGAGGACACCATCTTCCTCCCCCTTCACTTATATAATAGAGATAGATAGTAACTAATAATTGAGTATTAGTAGTAATAACCACTTGGGGGAATTAAGCTTACAACATTCAATGCTGGCATTCACGCTGTGTTACATGTTGATAATGAAAGTATCAATCTTATAGTGGCCGAAATTATATAAAAATTTGCTTTGATAAAATCTCCGAGTAGTCGACCAGTCAATGATAAAGAATTCAACGAGAAGCAGCCTAGGGTCCTACGCGGCGGATCACGTAGTGATGAGTTCTTCAAACTTTAATTTCTACACGTGATCGAGTCATAAAGATGAGTTTGAGTAGATGATAAAGTTCAAATTGATTTTGGATTAAAACAAGACTCATAATTGAAAATGTTTCCATCAAAAATTTCATCTTAACGATGTGTTTGTCATGTTAATATTACTCAAACGCAATTTAAATTGCATATCTAAAAGATCATACTTCTTCCTTTATGAAATAAATGAAACGTTTCTCCTAAAAGCTCTCACATAACAGAAAGAAATGTTTCATTTATTTCAAAAAGGAGGAAGTATATAAAATGATAATATTCCTAAAAAATACGATTTAAAATATGAAGTACTCCCTCTGTATTTTTTTTTGTTCTTCATGCTTTAACTATGCGCATTTGCCAGTGCACTGTTTTGACCTTAAATATATTTCGTTACATATTTCTAAAAATTATAACAATTGAATATTAATAAAGTATTCATTGAGATGAATCAAACAAAACCCACATGACTACATTTTTTGTTATATATTGAAAAAAATTTAGAAGATTTTCTCTGATTGTAAATAGTGTGAAGATTCAAGTAAGAATAACAACAAAATACAGACGGAGTATATAATACAATTTAATATGACTACAAAATATGATCAAAGTTTGTCCAACAATCAAAATAAGACATGGTCAACGTTATGTAACTACGACTTTATAAAGATAAGTGAGTAAAATTTGAGGAACAAAGAGAGAATCTATATATGGTTTTGATCCCCCTTCCAATTTCAAATAAGGATTTCGTTTTTGAAGAGATATGAACATATTACCTTTGTGAGCCATATCATGAAAAATTGAAAATTTGTTATTATGAAAGTATTGTACTCCATCTCATATTAGTCTCAAAATTTGTCAGGAGTCTATTTACATGCCTACTTTGACCATAGTTTTGAACTAATATAAAAAAATAAATGTTAGTATAATAGATGATTGAGAACCAGTAAAAATAAGAAGTTGAAAATAACAGGCCCTTAATGTAACAATAATATTGATATACTTGATATTATTATATAGTTTAAAACCATGACTGATCGTTCAAAAAAAGGTATATTGCAATTTGCAAGAAATCAATAAAAGCAATCATCTCTTAACAACTACTACTACCATCTAGGCATACTTTATTATTTTAAGGCCATCTGGTACACGGCCTTTGAGTCCATTCCTAAATCCTGACCTATTGGATTTAACATATTACTACTACTTAATTAGGGGAAAAACTCTGTCTACCCACCGGGTAGACTATCCACAATTAATAAAGACTTATTGAGGGTTGTGGTAATGGAATTCAACTCAACATAATTATTACTATAATTAATTAGGACATTAGGTGCAAATTATTTATAAAAAATATGTGTTGAATAGGATGTTTGTGTTACAATTTTGGTTGTTTAAAGTTTTGATATCCACACATGCTTATATAGTCATATAGTTATAGTACAAGTCTACTAGGTAACTAGATTACTGCTGATTGAGTTAGGTACATCGAACGCAGTACATATCAATAGTTGCACAATTTCAAACGATTTTCTCATGGTCCGGACTACTCTAATTAATATTATTGAGTATTGTCTGTATTGACTATTGACCCATCTTTGCGAAATGATACAGATGATGGCTCTTACGCGGACGAAAATAACCAATCATTCTCCTAAACTCTAGCCTCCTCTTCCTCTCTTCTCTCCTAAACCCTAGCCTCCATTGTCAATTTTGGAGGGGCTTCCATCGGATCTTACCGGTGGAAAGCCCAAATCTTTGTTTCTTTTAAATTTTTTTTGTTTCTTAGGTTATAATAATGTCTCCCTCGAAAGAAAGGGTTATTCTCCTCCGAAAGACAAGGTTTTTTCGATCTCCTTCGAAAGACAGGGTATTTCGAACTCCTTCGAAATACAAGGTTTTATTTGCGTTTAATAGGGTCTCCAGTTATGCGGGGCTACGATTGATGTTTATTGATCGGATTCGGATTACGAAATCAACACAAGAATTTTCTTCCCCACAAAATTATGAAGCGTCGACGGATCCACTCAGAAAGTTGTATGAGACAACAAAACGAGAATATGCCGAATTGTTATATCTATGTATTTGGATTCTCAACCCTTCACCAGTTAATTCTTGTTTTATTTTGTTCAATCTGTTTTCAATATTGTTAATTGTCAATTGTAGATGCCGTATGGCTTTAATTAGTGAAATATAGTGTCATTTGGGACTTCTTTAAAAAAAAAAAAAAAATAACCAATCATTTGTAAAGATTGTGATACGTGATTATATAGACACGTGAGTTTTTGATGAGTAACTTAGTTACCAATAATGCTTGGCTCAATCGGTTAGTATCTTAGTTTATGTGATACTTCAAAATACTTATTATATTTTTTATCGATGAAAATATCACAGTATATGTTACATATAATAAATGGATTTCTTCTTATCATAGGAGTGTGCATCGATCCAGGACCGGATCGGTTGGACCGGTGGACCGAAGTCTGCATTTTTTTGGATCGGGACCGATTTGTACCGGAATCTGTATTTTTTTTTAAAAAAACTCTTTTGTAAAATTTAAACATGTTTATAAATAAGATACATTAAAATTCAATAATTTTAACAACAATAATCCTGAAGACAATAAAGAGTACTCCCTCTGTTTTTTTTTATCCTTCTCACTTGGAATCTTGATACTATTCATACTAAGAGAGAATCTTCTCAATTTTTTTCAATTTATAAGAAAAAATATAGTCATGTGGGGTCTTGTTTGATTCGTCTCAATTAGTACTTTATTAATATTCAATCGTTATAATTTATACTACTATATAATGGAAGATATTTAAGTTCAAAGATGTGCATTGGGAGATGCGCACAAGAAAGTGAGAAGGATAAAAAAAAACAGAGGGAGTAAGTCTTAACCTTTTCTAATTTTCTTAACTTTTTTTTGAACTTTAAACCTTTTTTTACTAAAAAAACAGAAATTTCGGTCCACCAGTCGTCCAGTCTGGACCGATTTTTTTCAAGTTTGGATCGGACCGGACCGGAAACCATAAGTCACATTTTTTTAGTGGACCGAGGACTGAACTGGAATCTTCGATCAGGTCCAAATTACGGTCCGGTCCAAATTACAGTATGACCCTTGACATATTAGTGGTCCTCCACTTTCTTTTTAAAATACATATACTCAAAAAGTAGTTTTTTCTTAACAAATGTTTTTACTCAAAAAGTTGTAGTCCCCCCACTTTCTTTATCTACCTTTCTTAAAATTATCTATTTCCACTATGTAGCACCCTAGCAGGGTACTATTAAGAAATAGAAGAAGTATGTCTTTAAGGTTAGATTCAAATCTTGGGCAGTCGGGGGTAGGGTTTACATTATTCTTCCCCACTGTTGGATCAAGGTATTTCTAAGAAAGATGACTAAGGGCCTCTCAATTAGGCTCTCCAATGAGAGATAACATGGAGAGTTACCTCTTACCCAACAACGAGGCTCTTGAGTGTATCTCCGTGAAGACACTTTGAAAACTGGAGGAAATACCATCTGGGAAAAATGAAAAGTGGTTCTCCGTTGCCCCAACCAATCATTTGGTGATACATGGTACAAAGGAATGAGTTTCATGAATGATATGGGGACCATTATATAGTGAAAAATGAATGCAGATCACTTTAATTAAATAGCTTTATTATTGTTGAGTGTTTTCTAGATATAAATTTTTAGATTAGCTTGAGTAGAGAGAATAGTGGAGAGCTCATTGAAGAGCCATTACCATTATACATGCTCTAAGAATTAAGATCCAAGCATGATTGAGTTTCTTTATTTTTTTCGTAGTAAAAGTAGTAGCATAGTATTTTACAATTTTGTTTGGCAAACTACCCACACGGGTAAAAACAATAAGGAATTAGTTAGTGTTTGATTCAACTAGCTTTGTTCTTAAATGGTAAAAACATTCAATAAGGGTGCACTCTCTTCAACTTATATATACTTATTTTTCGGAAAAGCTTGTAAAAGTAATAAGATTAAATCTGTAAAGTTTTATAAGAATAAAAAAGTGCAGAATAAATAAACAAAAGTTAACAAAAATTAGAGAACAATTTTGAAAAGATCGGAAAAATTAAGAGTTAAAAAAAACCAAAAGTTTCAAAAAATGTTAAGAAAAGTTCGAAAAAGTTAGGAAAAGTTCAAAATAATTATAACAAATAAACGTATAAGTGTAACCAAATTAGTTTTAGGATCAAATAAGATATTTAGCCAATAAGTAATGAAAATGAAAAGGGTGGTTATGATAAGACAAATTAGCTTAGATTGAAAATTTGTTAAATATAATTCAATCACTTTATATTTTTATGAAGTTTGAAAATTAAATAAGGTACTTAGTCAATAATTAATGAGAAATTATAAAGAGTAGGTAGGATAAGACAAATTATCTAAGAAATTTTGTTAATTAAAATTCAATCACTAGATAGTTTTATGAAACCGATTATTTTGCCTTATCAAAATAATCTATTATAAGTATTAAAACTTATTTAAGAACTAAATCTAATTTATCATAACTTAATTATATTTACTTATATGAACTTTTTTTTATCAGGTAACTTATATATAAATACTTCCTCCATTCATGAATTCTCACCATGATATAGGGAAAAAAGTAGTCTTTGGATTTTGTTGGATTCATTTCAATGTGTAGATTTTAAATATCATTTTTTCATAATTTTAAATATTTAAAGATATTAATTGTCAAAATAAGGCATTAGACTTATTGCAAGTGTTGTAAGAATTATAAAATGAAGATGAACGTATAATTATCGAAACTTGTATTTTAAACTAAGTAAAAAAAAAAGGTGAATATAGATATTGGTTACATGAAAAAATTTGATATAGTTTGTATTTAAAGAATTTTCGAGTTATTGGTTATATGAAAATAATTTAAAATTCATTGGAAAAACTGCATTCTACTTGAAAAGAAATTTAGCAAACCCATTAGATGAATTAGACCAGGTTCCATATGACCATATATGAGTCATAACCAATTCACCCACCCTTAAATTTTTTTCTTTTGTCGTGGAGTAGGTGTTAGATCCAAATCAAATTTTACATAGCAAAATACAAATTCTATGGATCTCACTAATTTTATTATTATAACATGTAACCAGTGCCAGCTTTTTAAGTAAAAATAATAAGCCTCACGAGACATTCAACATGTTTTGTTTAATTATAGATCTGGTTAATTTTTTTATTTTTTTATTTTAAGGTGCATCAGATACTTTTGTACAACCAAAAATAATGATATTTAGTGACGACATTAGCAATTAATTGTTTTCACAAAAACCTTCACTAAAATAGCTTGCATGCCAATCTATGACTCGTCTCACATATAATTAGTAGTTAGTACCCGACAAAAAATTATGGGTCTAATTAAATTGAAATAATTGACTTTCACCTACACGACCAATCATTTTCTACTAAATGCACACATACTTACTCTTGCTGACCTGTGCTGCTCATATTTTCTTTCTTCAAGTAATATGCAGATAAAAGGAGTAATCACTCCATCAACTTTATTTAAAAATGTCAAACATAACCTTAAGTACCATCGATAAATAGTACATACTCTAGATGGGGATATATATATATATATCTATTTTCTAAGATAAATAATGTAATATATTTGTAATCTAATAAAATCAAGTGTTGTGTGACCTTTGATGTAAGCAAAAATAACGCCAACATTAGAGGTAACATGTAAAATGAAAAGGAAATTATTTGAATAAAGATGATATTAGAATTTAAGGGTGTGTTCCACAATAACTGCTTAACAAGATATCAAAGAATTTGGCCAGATCAAAATTCCACCAAAAGTGAAAAGAGGTGCTTGATAAAATAATTTTTAAGGTAGTTTTAATGGTGATTGTTTGAAAACGTTTTCTAGGAAGTTATTGTTAGGATGACAGATATAGCCAATATACGTTTTCCATTTCTTAAAAATCTTTTTATTTACAGTAACAACATATACCAAGACAAGGAGTAGAGATACGAATATCAATAGGGATGGGGTGAGGCGGGGATGGGGCAGGTATAACCTAAGATCCATCCCTGCCCCATCATCTAGGTGGTCGGGTATGACTTTCATACTCATGTCCGCTCGGGTCTCCTATTTGACACGTCCAACTCGAGTTATTTTTATTTATTTAGATATGAGATATACTTAATATAGTTGTGAGAGAGTACAAGGTTTTGACCATTACAAAATAATGAACAAAGATGTAAGACAATCTTTTGGAATTGGAATTTAATTTATGTTTGTTGAACTTAATTTTTTTTCGCTAGATTTAACTTATTTTTGATGAACTAAACTCTATTTTTATTGAGATTATTTTTGCCTAATTTAACTTATTTTTGCTATGAAATTAACTCAATTTTTTTTACCTAATTTAAACTTATTTCTGCTGACATAACTTATCAATGTTAAACTTAACTTATTTTTGACAAACTTAACCTTTTTGGCAAAATATATTTTAATAAGTCAATCAGAACAGACCCGAACCCAAATAAGGTCTTTATCACAAAACATTCATTCTTTTTAACTATACTTCAATGTAATAGTAAAAAATTTTAAAACACTTTCTATGGTGGGGGAGGACATGAGAGAGTAGTTGGAAATTTGATTAATTTCAGCCAGGTCATATCTTGATTTTGATTTATTACTATTTATTGGTAAATTAGTAAATTTCAATCTCCTGATTTTGCTAGTCCTTGTCTTTCTCTACTTATCATCTTGCGCGAACGGACATTGACCCAACTGAAAAATTGACATAAATAGGGAAGAAGGCAGGAACCACACAACACCCTTTTCAGTTTTCACCCAGAAAACCATAGAAGAGTGAGAGAAAGAGAAATTAGAAATAGAGATTGAAATCTCCATTTTCATTCTTCAGGAAACGTGTTTTGACATTATTTAACGTGTCATTTCAATCCTATTTTTTCTCTAAAAATTCTCCACCTTTTGATAATCTGTGGTTTTTAGATCATATAATTTTTTGTTTTTGTTGTTTTGCTCTTTCAACTTGTCGTCGCATTTCACTATTATTGCTTTGTCATTATTTTGTTTTCAACTACAACGTGTTTGTATAAATGCGTGAGTGAAGAGAAGAAAAAGCAAGTGTAAAAGTTCCTGGGTTAGACAGGAACAAGAAAGAGGGAAAAAGAAAAAAAAAGTTTGGGTTTTGTTTGAAATTTTTTAGATTTAAGATAAAAGCAATCAATTTCTATATCTGGGTTGAATTTATTTTTGAAAAGAGTGAATTTTTCAGAGATGGGTCAATCTGGGTTGATGAAAATATTTATCTTTAGCACCATTTTGGTGGGTTCTTTACTTGTATTTGTTTCAGCAAATGAGGAAACTTTGAAAGAAGTAGCTTCAGCTGAGATTGAAATGGAAGAAATTGAGGTCAGCTTGTTAAGAAAGACCATCAATTTCTTATGGCAAAGTGGTCAAAACACTTATATTCATGTTTGGCCGGTAAGTTTAACATTTTCTTATCTCTAAAATTTCGTTTTATTGGATTTATAAGTTAATTTGGAAATCTGAAGTGATTCATCTTTGAATATAGTTAGTCATTGATTTGAGTTGAAATTATGATTAACAACAGGAAATGGAATTTGATTGGAGAATTATTGTGGGGTCATTGATTGGATTCTTTGGAGCTTCGTTTGGTAGTGTTGGAGGTGTTGGTGGGGGTGGTATCTTTGTTCCTATGCTTACCCTGATCATTGGGTTTGATTCCAAATCTTCAACAGCCATATCAAAATGTAAGGATACTTTGACATTTTTCTTACTCAATTCTTATGTTATCAAGGGGTTTCCTGCCCTTATTGTATATTATTAGGACTTCGGATTAACAATTTGATCTGGTTTGGTCTGATCTAGTCCGGTATGAATTAGTACCTTGGGCTTGTATTATAGATAACATGGATCTGGATTGTCTCCGGTAACCGGACGGTCCAATGACCGGAGGAATTAGATGAAGGGTTTTGTGGTTACACTATTAAAAAAATTTAATCATCACTCTCAAGTCTCAATTGAAGGTTCAATAACTAGAGAAGTGTTAAAAAAAATCTGATGCACTCCATGTTTAGAAATTAAGTTTAAAGGCCAAGTTGAGTGAAGCAATTTTTGAATGTTGATTAGTGGAAATATTGTTTCTGAATGTTGATTTGTTTTGTTTTATTCAGGTATGATTATGGGTGCAGCAGTTTCAACTGTTTACTATAATCTTAAGCAAAGGCATCCAACTCTGGACATGCCAGTTATTGACTATGATCTAGCACTTCTCTTCCAACCAGTGTTGGTGCTTGGAATCAGTATTGGTGTTGCATTTAATGTTATTTTTGCAGACTGGATGATCACAGTTTTGCTCATTATTCTCTTTCTATGTATGTAAAGTTATTAAACTTTTGTGCTTGTTGAAAATTTATTTGATTCTGATCTGAAAAGTTACTTATTCTAGCACTTTTAATATGCAGTTACATCCACCAAGGCTTTCCTTAAGGGTGTTGATGCTTGGAAGAAAGAAACTATTATGTTTAAGGTCCTTAACTTTACTTACTGATTTCTTTACTTTCAATTTTTTTATGTTTATTTGTTACTTTTTCTAACCTTGAACCTTTATATTTTCAGGAGACTGCTCAACGCTTGTCATCAAATGGTAGCTACCTTTGTTCTTTTTTCTGTTTTTTATTAATTTGTTAAATCATCTGTATATTCTTTAATTGATATAGTATCTTTTCCTGTAATCAGGTGATAGTGGTGATTACAAAGTTCTTCCTGCTGTTCCTGACAAAAAGGAAGAGGTAATATAAGTATTAATGTACTACTATAACTATGTAAATTTTAAGCATCCACATATTTGGCTGAGGCGATTACTAATGAAATAATTATGCAATGAAATCAGGTATCTCTAAGGGAAAATGTGCACTGGCCATCAGTGGCCATTCTGTTTGCTGTTTGGTTTGCAATCCTAGGACTCGAAATTGCTCAGGTTTGTTCTGAACTTTCTTACGGTCTCTTAAGTTTAAGCAAGTTTATGCACTATAACACTGAATTTTGTCTTGCAGAAATATACCACTACTTGTTCTCTTGAATTCTGGGCAACCAACCTACTGCAGGTATCTATCCTCCTTAATTATGTCTAAAATCTTAATCTATCTGCAGTGTAATCTTCAATTCTTCAAAACTAATAAATTTTACGCCATTTGTGAAGATCCCTATCGCACTCGGAGCATCTGGATACGAGGCGTATTTGTTGTACACAGGAAAGAGAGTGATTGCTTCCAGAGGTGATGCCGCTGGTAACTGGAAAGTGTACCAGCTGGTTCTTTGCTTGTTTACTGGGATGAGTGCTGGAATGGTTGGAGGGCTACTTGGTCTTGGTGGTGGTTTCATTTTAGGCCCTTTGTTCTTGGAGTTGGGCATCCCTCCTCAGGTCAGTCTGCCATGGATCTTTGATTACTATAAATTATGTGTTGTCTTTGCTTTGCTTATCTTATCTTTGATGTGGACCAACCAACCCCCTGATTTGTCCCGCATTATGCGTAATTAATATAGCCAATAATTGAGGGTGCACTAGGAAAAGGAGAAAAGGGAAATGTAGGGGGTTTAGGTATGATAATTTTTTCTATTCTAGGAACAAAGTCCTATATGAACTCTTTTGTCTAGTTGCATGTGCATCACTAGCTCAGAGATTGTATCCGTTCTTTGTTGTTTAATTAATGTTGATAACTGGATGATGTTTAGTGGTCCTTAATCTTGCTTTACAGTCCAGAAATGTACTTTTTTTTGTTTAGCAAATGACCTTTTTTTTTAAAAGATTTTTTGATGGCGATTTTTTTTTATTGCCATTCCTGATTAATTGTGTGTGAGATGGAGAAAAAGATAAATTAGAATTTCCTGGTTAACCTTAAATCGCTTTAATAATTTATTTATTTCCGCTTTTATATAAACTGATAAACCCAAAATGAAGTAATAAAGAGTTAAGAGGGAAGAAGGAAAACATTTATGCTCCCAGCTTAATGTGGAAATTGGAAATTAAGTGTCTTTTGTGAGGATTGTTGGCAATCAATCAATATCATACATTTACCTAGTGACATTGAAAATTAGCCAACATAATTAGAGGTTGCTCATCCTAATTAAGACGATTAGTACTTGGTAGATGGCTATATTTGGTTTAGTTATGTGTCTCTTTCACCATTTCTGTCAAATACTAAAAACTCGTAAGTATGAAGTGCTTCTTTTCATGTACTTAAATTAACTGCAAAATAAAACAAACGTACTCGAAACGGCACTAACTGAAATTTTGATTTAATCACAGGTATCAAGTGCTACAGCAACTTTTGCCATGATGTTCTCTTCATCTATGTCTGTTGTAGAATACTACCTCCTTAAACGATTTCCTGTGCCATATGGTAAGCTTGGGCCTATAATCACCTTTTAAAGTCCGGCTAATTGCCTAAATGTCATGTTTTGCTCAACCATCTTATTTGATCTTGCAGCGGCCTACTTCATTGCTGTTGCTACATTTGCCGCCTTAGTTGGGCAGATTCTTGTGAGGAAATTAATCGCTATTATTGGAAGAGCCTCTCTAATTATCTTTATCTTGGCATTCACTATTTTCGTCAGTGCCATTTCACTTGGTAAGTATATAATATATGTAAATTTTTGTTGAAGAGTATATAATGGGGGTGCTTAGAAAATGATTTTTGGAAACCAAAAAAAAGAGTTTTGTTCATGACTTTTCGCATAGCTAAAAAGTTTGGTTTTCAGCCAAAAGTATAAATTTGGTTTGACTAGTTTTCTGATATTAGCTTTTGGTTTTTTCTTTTGATTTGCGTATACAACCAACACCTACAGTTTAATTTACCAAACATGTTTATAAACTACCAATTAGTCTAACATAAACGGCTAACGGTCAAACTAGTAAAGGAAAACCGTCAATTGCCAAACACCCCTATGTCCTTCGTCTGACATTGAGATCATGAGTTGATTTTCTTTCGATTTTTTACAGGTGGTGTAGGCATCTCAAACATGGTGTACAAGATTCAACAACATGAATACATGGGATTCGATAGCTTGTGCGCATACGCAGCGTAGAGAAGACATTTTTTTGGGTTTGTATCAATTTCTTTTTTGGGCAAGTAAGTTCTACATGTAGTGAGAGAGTGGTGAAATGTGAGGAGTGGAACCCTCGGTGTGAGGGCGAAAAGTGGTTGGTATGAGAACGAGTGTTCTGTGTAATTGTCAATCGAGCTCCTCAACATGTTTGCTGCTAAGCTTTTAGCAAATTTTTTGTGCTCAAGTGCACCTGTATGGCTGTATTTCTTAGCTTATTGATTCCAATAATCCATATTAAAGCTTTAGCTTCTATTTATAGCAACATCAATGATGATATCTCGTTATTTCTTTCTTTTTGGCCAATTAACGTTTTGTTTCTCAATCTCTTTTACCTGGATATGTTTTGCTTCTGATGTCAAACGAAAAATCAGTTGAGCTAATGGTTACTATATTGTGTTGATGTCCATTAGCCGATTAGCGTTTGTAAAGTCTTGTGAGTGTGGTTCCAAGAATATGAGATTAAATTTAGTTACATCACTCTTTGGTCTCTATACAACCCCAAAAAATGATTTGGTTTCTGTTCATGTTTTTTTTGATAATTGGTTTCTGCTGTTCATTAATTGCCATATTACGCCAATAGCTTATAATAATATATCTAAACAATCCTACACTTTTGTTTCTGTTTCTCAAAAAAACTAGGAAAGATAACTCTAGTTTCAGAAAAATTCAAATGTGTCCTACTTTATCAGGATTCTCTCATCTTAAAATTTAAATGCAGACACTACCCAAAAAGTAATATCTCAAAACTCCATCCTTTTGTCTCTTTCATACTTCTTCAACTATTGATTTTAGAAAATAGACCATCCATTTCCTGAAAAGAAATCTAGAGAATCTCGTCGATTCTAGTAAGGACTACCCATAACAAATATACAATACAATACATTCAAATAAGTTCTTTATAAGTTAGGAAGGAACTCACATTGTGACTTTGGGTCGTCAAAGTTCGAATCCCACTACCTACTTTGTGGTTGGGAGTAGAGATTCCCTTATATCCTCTCTACTCAAGCGTTGACCACAGTGTAGTTGGGTTGACCGACCCTGCGAGAGGGTCTTGGTCAGGTATGGTCCTTTTTTTCTACCAAGGGGTTCGCGATGGGCCCCAAAAAAGTTGAGATACATCACAATATATTCATATCGGATTTAATGAGTTCAAATAAGTCGGCATAACATATACACCATACCCTTACTTATTGGTCAACCTTATTACCTTGTATAGGGTGAAAAGAAAAAGACTATCTACAAGACTACACCTACAAAACTTGAATCATTCACTCAATCCTCATTGCTCAACCCTTACTAAAGGTACTCTAGAAAACCGATCACAAACTAATGCTATTTTAGTACAAACTAAAAATTTATAGTTGCCCACTAAAATAATTTATAATAGCTAGTATAATAGGATACACATCCTAATTAGTTTTTAGCTTAAGCATAGTTGACTGAAGCTCAATTTAAACTTAAAAAAAGTAAAGATTGGAGCAACAAGTTCAAATAATTTCAGGATAACAACTTAACTATTTCTTGTAATTCTAAAACTCTCAAGAATATTCTCGATTACTCCGTCAAAGAGAAAAGAAAATTCTTGATTACACATTTTATCATATGCATAAAACTTAAAACAATTTTTAATCAATTTCCTAATGATAGTAAATTTGTTGACTTCTCATAGAAAACTCAAGTGAGTTGTCGTACGTTGGAAAATCGAAGTAAAATAAGTTGTTATAAGTTTTTATTTCACCCAAAAATGAGAAAAGCAAGTATCTTTATAAGTTTGAAGAATCAATTCTCTCACACGGACATAGTGAAAAACAAGTCACTTTGTAAATTTGGGGAGCTCGATTGCCATTCAATTTTAGGATGAAACCTATTTTAAACTTGTAATTAGGTTCGTTTTGATGTTGACTAATTTAAGTAAATGGAATACAGAATATGAATCTTAGGGGTGGAATCTTTCTTTGCCTCTATACAATTGTCTTATATACGTATCCAAGAATCAAATTATGGATCTTCAATTTCATAATGCTGAGATAAGATGATTATATTAGAATAAGAAATCTGCAATATGATAAATAGTATTATACTCAACCAGATCTGAATGGCATTATAGGTTGCTTAAAGAACAATAATTATATATAGATATAGCTGATGGTAGATTGGTAGGCGAGAAGCACGACTGCTTCAACTCTGAAGATCAAATTCATGCTGCTTAAATTTAACGTTAGTTGGCTAGCAAATTAGTACTTATTCTAAAGTTTAAAATAGAACCAATTATGTAGATATGAAATTTAATGTCACATGGATTTATATTTTATGTCACACGCAACGATTTATTGGCCCCCTTTCTTGTATTTTTGGTTTATCTGACGTGTGCTCTTATTAGCAGTTACATTTTGTCATTATTGATTAACTTGTGGATTTATATAAGATACTCTAGTCAACAAGTTCTGTATCTTTTTATGGAAAATTGTTGTATATGAATTAACAAATAAGGCATTCTCCGAGCCTTATTTTCGCCCGTTCAATTCGCTTGCTTCGGTTTAATTGACCCAATTCGGTTTAGTCCAGTTCCTATATGATAATCATTACTATTAATTAGTTATAATTTAATTCAGTTCAATTCAGTTCAGTTCAGTTGTTTTATGCCGAAGAGAACAGGCCCTAAGATTGCCAGATGCTAACAAAAATAAAGATTTAAGACGCATTAATTAGTTTTTAGAATATGCAAGCATTGTTGTTAGAATCGCGATCCGGATCGTAGGATCGTACGATCGTACGATCCTGTTTTAGCAAAACGATCCAGATCGTAAGCAGAATCACGAGGCTGGTAGAATCGCAGCAGGATCGGTCAGGATCGTAGCAGGATCGGTAGGATCGTATAGGATTGGTAGGATCGGAGTAGGATCGGATGATCCTGTATTTCACTTAGATTGTTGCAGGATCGGAGTAGGATCGATCACGATCGGTCAGGATCGGAGTAGGATCGGTTAGGATCGGAATATCCTACTTCTTTACTTATTAAAATGATCCCTAAAGCAACTAACTTTTCCTTTAAGCCCAATAAATGATAACCCAACTTCATACACGCAAATATTTCTCTTCTCTAATCTTTTATGACTCTTGCGAAGCTATATTAACTTTGAAATATCAATATTATGTGAGAAAATCTAGGTATTTAGCATCCATATTGTTTGAAAGATCTGTATTTATTTATTTGGAAGCATTTATGTTACTCTTTTTTGCAATTTGGTAGGATCTTATGATCCTACGATTCGATTCTACCCCCTTACCGATCCAAACTGGGATCCCGATCCTAACAACATTGTATGCAAGTCAATAAAGTGAATTTCTTTTTTTCTCACTTTCTCCTCTTATTCAAAGAAAAATTATTAAGATTCCGTAAAACTAAGGAATACTTACTTCAATTAATTCTAAATGATTTCTACCGATTTATATTTTACTTATTATACAAGAAATTCTATCTTTCCCGAAGAAATTAAGGCACAGCCAGAGTTAAACCGCAATGAGATACCAGATCTCCTCAGGGAAAAGAGGGCAGTCAAGATAAAAGCAATTTATGAAGCCTTGATTAGCATGGTCAAGACTTATGTTTGGATAAATCATAGAGAATTAAACACATTAATTATCTCTCAAAGCAAAACATACGGCTATGATGCGGTCGAAACCATTAAGTCATGGGTATGGAGCCTGCTCCATCCAGATCTAGAACCAGTTACAAGATATTTACCTAGGAATTTTCTAACTGAAGATACCTTGAAGAGATATTGCAGTTGGATGCAGCAAAATAATAACCACTCATGTAAAATGTGTGGAGTTAAGCAAATGATTGTACCAATAATCGAAGATATGGACAGCCTATGAAGACAAAGTCGAATCATCTAATACAAAGAATATCAACTACGAGAGATAGAGCACGGCGTACTGAATAAAACATCTGTCTACAAAGATAAGAATAGATAAAGATATGTTTATCATGTAACAGATAGATATTGTAACGATTATAACAAGACAAAGTCGGACGGCTAGCGCATAATAAACATGTGAATAGTGAATAGTGTGAACAAGTATTTTACTTGTAGCACTTTTTACTATAGCACTGTAGCAAATAGTAAATATAATAGTTATATAATTTTATACGGACGCCTTAAAGAGTTCGTCTACAAATAAGATCTACCTGATGCTGCTAAGCGTGCGTGTTTAGTATTTGAGAGAAGAAAGGTTAGAGAGAGAAAGAGGAAGAGTAGTGAAAAGCTTGCTGATGCCCTTAGCAGCATCAGGTAGATCTTATTTATAGACGAACTCTTTAAGGCGTCCGTACAAAATTATATAACTATTACATTTACTATTTGCTACAGTGCTATAGTAAAAAGTGCTACAGTAAAAGTTCTGTTCACACTATTCACTATTCACATGTTTATTATGCGCTAGCCGCCTGACTTTGTCTTGTTATAACTGTTACAATATCTATCTGTTACATGATAAACATATCTTTATCTATTCTTATCTTTGTAGACAGATGTTTTATTCTGGTACGCTGTGCTCTATCTCTGTAGTTGATATTGCTGTATTAGATGATTCAGCTCTGTCTTCATAGCTGTCCATATCTTCGATTATTGGTACAGTCATTTGCTTAACTCCACACATTTTACATGAGTGGTTATTATTTTGCTGCATCCAACTGCAATATCTCTTCAAGTTATCTTCAGTTAGAAAATTCCTAGGCGCGTAATAAACATGTGATTAGTGAATAGTGTGAACAGTACTTTTACTGTAGCACTTTTTACTATAGCACTGTAGCAAATAGTAAATGTAATAGTTATATAATTTTATACGGACGCCTTAAAGAGTTCGTCTATAAATAAGATCTACCTGATGCTGCTAAGCGTGCGTGTTTAGTATTTGAGAGAAGAAAGGTTAGAGAGAGAAAGAGGAAGAGTAGTGAAAGCTTGCCGATGCCCTTAGCAAGATCGGGTAGATCTTATTTATAGACGAACTCTTTAAGGCGTCCGTACAAAATTATATAACTATTACATTTACTATTTGCTACAGTGCTATAGTAAAAAGTGATACAAGAAAAGTTCCGTTCACACTATTCACTATTCACATGTTTATTATGCGCTAGCCGCCCGACTTTGTCTTGTTATAATCTGTTACAATATCTATCCCGTTACATGATAAACATATCTTTATCTATTCTTATCTTTGTAGACGAGATGTTTTATTTCGGTACGTTGTGCTCTATCTCTCGTAGTTGATATTGTTTGTATTAGATGATTCGACTCTGTCTTTATAGTTGTCCATATCTTCGATTATTGGTACAGTCATTTGCTTAACTCCACACATTTTACATGAGTGGTTATTATTTTTGCCGCATCCAACTGCAATATCTCTTCAAGGTATCTTCGGTTAGAAAATTCCTAGGCGCATAATAAACATGTGATTAGTGAATAGTGTGAACAAGACTTTTTATCGTAGCACTTTTTACTATAGCACCGTAGCAAATAGTAAATGTAATAGTTATATAATTTTTGTACGGACGCCTTAAAGAGTTCGTCTATAAATAAGATCTACCTGATGCTGCTAAGGGCATTAGCAAGCTTTTCACTACTCTTCCTCTTTCTCTCTCTAACCTTTCTTCTCTCAAATACTAAACACGCACGCTTCACCCCAAGTTGGTATCAGAGCTTACTATTCACAAGAAACCGAGCTAACTCGCTTAGAGCTAATTCTTCAAGATATTTTACGAGACAATTATGGAAGCGAGATAAGGTAATCCCTTTTCTTATGAACTAAATTTAAATTCAATCCCCTAGTTTATAATAATACCGAGATCCGTTAAGATAATTCTATAATTTCATATAGGATGTATGCTATCTTAATTATGCTTTCCCCGATTAAGTAAAATCATGTTTAGAAACCAAGAGACAATTGGTAGCAGGAGCCCGTTTAGCCGTTGAGAATGAGAAGGCGTTGAGGGCGTGATGCATAAAACCTATGTGGTGAGGTTGAAAAACATGAATTTATTTAATTATGCTTAAGTGCTTAAGGGTTGTCAAAGCGGATTAGCAGTACTTATATGAAAGCTGATAGAATTGTTATTAACCGATTAAGGTTTATTATGAGCAAAAGGGATTGAGTCTTAAAAGAAAGTTCATAAAGAAACAGATTAATTACCTACCTATTCACTTGTTTATTTGCTTAAATATTTTCCTGATTATTTGCTTATCATATGAATTCTCTAATAAAAACTGTTAAATTACGTGTTGAATGGATAAATTATGCTTTACTATTTAAAATCAATAGTGTAAGAGATCAAATACGTATTTCTCATATTCAAGCAGCTGAAGAAGAAGATACTGAAATAAGGTGTTCTTTACTTAATTCAATACAAGAATAACAAAATAAAATAAAAAACTTTCAAGAGTTCAACTAGAACTTAAAAAATTATTAGAACTATTAAAATAAATAGAACTTAGACAATTATTAATAGAACTTGAACAATTAATAAATTCGTTATGACTATTAAGACACAAATAAAAAACGTCAAGGATTATATACAAACGAGAGATAACATATTAAATGTCCAGAATAGAATCATACAAGATAAAATAGATGATGATGAAAATTATTTATATGAAGCCTATAGAAGAAAAGATAATGAAATAAAAAATGCTTTGAAAAAGTATTTAACTAAGTTACAAAATAAGAAAAACAGAAACTTAATAGCTAAACAAGAACTTAGAGATTTACAAAATTCCTTATACATATGAGTACTAAATCACAAATAAAAGAGGCTAGAGGACGGGTTAATCAGAATTATTTTATATCAACTATACAAGCTGATATAAAAAATTTAGAATTGAGAAATAAAAAACAAATAGCTATCATTAATAAAATACAAATATTAGAACGAGCAAAATTATAACTGATTTTAGTAACTCAAACTAATTTTATACAATAATTGTTATTGGAGAAATTCTCAGTAGTAACTTTGTGCTTTGGCTTTTTCTCTTTGGTAGCCAGATTTAATTTTAGTTCTTAATAGTAATCCCGTGCTTATGGTTATATATGAGAATGTAGCATTAATAATCATTTTTCGTTATAAACAATTTCTAAAAGGGTTATTTTCAAAATAGTTATTACTCCCTTTGTTTATGCTTTAATGAATGTGGGAAGAAATAAAAAAAGGCAACTATTTGCTCTCAAATTTGTTCTTGTCCAGATATGATAATTAATATTCTCTACGAAGATTTTCTAAAACCCGCTGATAAATAAATTAGTGAAAACATCTACAAACAGAAGGATAGTATATTAAAAAATAAGTATAACCTTATTAGTAGTAATAACATCTCCAATTACTTTTATTTTTTAACCATTATTATTGCTGCTATTATCACCTGCATCACATTTCTTAGCATGAGCGTATCTTATATATATGATACTCCTACTTGTAACAAAATAAATACGACCTCTACTTTTTAATTGAGACATTTGCTTTTGCATGGACTAAGAAAAAAGTGCAAAAAGATAGAGATAACAAGAGTAAAAGTAAGGAAAATGTGAAAAAGGTAAAGAGGAAGGAGAGTAAGATAGAGATGTTAGATCAATGACAACTAATGCAATTAGAGAAAAAGAATCAAATGTCCTAATAAAGAAAAACACCTAAATAGCAAAATTTCCTTATTTAAAAAAGCAACAAAATATCATGACTAATTGTAAGTTCATATTAAGATGGTAGACTTGCCGAAATATTGATAATCATCAATCTCATAAATCACAGACGAGACGAGCCACAGGCTCCAAACTTGTACGTGTGAGGTCCCGTTCTTTTGGACTGAACTGAAATGAAGTGCAAGGAACCGAACCGAACCAATCGCGAGAAACCGAAATGCAGAGAGAATCGAACGAAGCGAGCTGAAAAAACCGGGCGGGTGAACTGAAAATAAGTCCAAAAGAACAGGGCCTCTTCTGACCAGGATCAGTTGTTTCATTTGAGTTTTCTCTCGTTCGAGTCAATCATAGTTTGCTATATATAGATTCACCATGGACCGAATGCAAAATATGCAGCGAAAACTGTGCAAAAAGAAAACAAAAAGAGTATTTTGAAACAATAGGAGTACCATTATTCAAATCTAAAAATATAATAATACAAATATGGGAGGTGGTGGAACCTGTGGATTATGACAAACCATGCTTAGGTATGTTCAATTCAACTTATTTACATTGAAAATTATATTTTTTTTTCTGAACTTTTCTTAATTATTCTGAACTTTTTTTTTTAACTTTTCTTATATTTTGCGAAATATTCTAAACTTCTTCCTAACTTTCATAGGTACTCTTCTTGATAATTTCAAATTTTTTTTCTTAAATTTTCTAATTTATTTATTCTTTCTGAGGTTTTTTAAAATTATTTTCGAACTTTTCTTAATATAATAAAAATAAGTTAAATGCTCTTGCGTTTCTTTTTAATAGTTACACTTTTCACACTTGCCAATGTAAATATTTGAACATTAATATCTCTAAATACATTAATAAAAATTATAAAAAGTTGATATCCTAAAAGTACTTATCGAGACGAATCAAACAAGATCTTATATTATAATATTTTTTTATTACCTTTTAATCACAAATGATAGTCAAAGATAGATTTGTAATAAATAGTATTAAAATTTAAAGTATAACCATTTAAAAGAAACGGAGGGAGTAGAACTAGGGATGGCAATCCAGCCTGGATCCGACCCTACTCCGTTCCGACCCGAAGGAAAAAATCCGAGTCGACGTTGACAAAAAAATAATCTGAATCCGACTCCGTTTAAAAAGTCCGACTCCGAGTCGGAGGAGGGTCGGGGTCGGATCTCATAAAATAATCCGACATCCGAATCCGACTTCGACTTTAAGTGAATTAATCCTTTTTTCTGTTTTATGTTAATGTATTATTTATGTATAACCTAACTTCAACTTTCAGCCAATTGTATTATGTAATATTTTCCCATTGAAGAAATGATTGTTAAAAATAATAGTAATATTTAGATTATTTGTACTATATAAGATTTCCATATGATTATTAGAAAAAAATGTAATGATTAGATTATTGTATTATAGAAGACTTTTCTATTATAAAAAATGGGTGGAAATATAAGTCAGATCGGATTCGGAGTCGGATGTTCGGATTTTAAGTCGGGTTTGCGGATTTTAACTCGGGACGGATTCGGAGTCGGATGTTCGGATTTTAAGTCGGATCGGAGTCGGATTTTCGGAATCGGATGTCGGAATCGGACTCGGATTTAAAATCCGACTTCTTGTAGGGTCGGAGTCGGATTATGCATAATCCGGTCCAAGTCCGACCCGTTGCCATCCCTAAGTAGAACCGATGGTCAAATCAATCAAGATCGGAGTATCTTGAATAAGAAAGTACTGCGCACGTTACCGGCGATACCACCAGTTATCGTATCACAAGGAATATTCATTTCGTGTAATCCTAACCAAGTATTCATGTAACCAATGTAGGGTTTGTATATTTGTATATCATTCATTCCCCTCAAAAAATTAAAAAAATAGTAGGAGAAGTATGATTGTATAAATTATATCAATAATTTTAATGCGACACAGGCACACAACACAACATGAAAATGATGGATCACATTCACATCACATAGTGACATAGTAGATGGAAGCAAGGTGGGTATTTCTTTTCAGGTGAGATGGAAGGTGGGTTAGATCCAAAGAATCCGAAAAATGTTTTGATCCTTTATGGCTTAGGCTTAGGCTTATGCTCGCCCTAAATTACAATAGTCTAGTGACTCTGCTAGTATGCATTATTTTGGCGTCTTATTTCTTCTTTCATTTTCATTGAATCAAAATAATACAATTGTGGGGAAACATTCCAACTTATCCTGATCTTCAAAAAATATATAGTTTATAATTTTTTTCCTCCTTTTGTCTAAACTTTACATATCTCAATGCCCATGTATAATGGCCTCTATGAATGAACTTTAATTTCAAAAAAGAATGAATTATGACCTATATACAACATTGATTTTTCTATCCTATGCACCTAGTATGTAAAAGATAAACCCTATATTAAATCCCTTCTAGAAAATCACATAATCCCATCATGCATCTTAACTAACGTAGAAGATTCTCCCTAAAATGACAAGGAAATTATAAGATTACTAAATACTTAATTTTAGGAAAAACTTCTGTGTTAGTTAAGATATATACATGATATATGAATTGCTGGAAAGAAATGTAATAGGACTTATCCTTTGCACTAGGTTCATACAATAAAAAATTCGACGATATAGCATTTGTAAGCATCCCTTATATTTATCTTTTCACTATTTCCTTACTATAACTTGTGTTAAAGGTAAAAGAGTGAACATATATTGACCTTTCGATATCTAATAATATCCTAAATGAAGTTCATGTAGCTATGGAATCTTCATAAATAATTGCAACTGATCAATTATAAGTCAGTGAAAAGAGCAACGTCACAACGTGGGTTACATGTTGCAAACATCAGGCTGTGCAACGAAGTCGTTAAGGCAAGCTATGTTTCCACCTGCAACGCATAATTAGTCATTTAGTTGATTACTAATGAGCTGAGATAGCCAGCTAAGTAATGTGTGTATGTTCCTACTCTTCCTACTTCATGCATGACATTAATTTCCATTTTCACAATCAATAATAGTACTACTATAGAATATTCTTAGAGTGTTACCAACATACCAATAGATCTTATATATATAAAAAAGCATACCAATAGTTATGTCGATCCAGGCCCGGTCCTGACCTTTTTGGGGCCCTAGGCAAAATAGTAGATTGGGGCCCTTTTAAAAAGCACAATTTATAATAGAACAAAAAAACATTTGCTAACAAACTTTTGTTAGTAATAGACTTGAACAACTTGCAACAAAAACAAAATACTTTATCAACATGTTTAGAATAAACCAACCATTTCCTATCACTAATCTCACCGTTGTTCAACTTCCTAGAAAAATAAGCATATGAAAAATGCCTATTATTATCATCAAGAGGAAAGTCAAGATTTAATTCTCTTATAGGCCCCTTTTCAACTATAATGTCTCTTGTTTTGTTATCAAGGTTAGTCCAATTCCTAGGATCATAAATATCCACATAAGGAATTTCTTGTTCTTCATCAATACCATTATTAGTAGGAATTGGTTGTTCTTCATCAATGTCAATATCAACATTTGGCAAATTAGGCTCATTTAGAACATCAATAGGCTCGTTTGGAACATTTTCATTATTGTCATTGACTTCATCATGTAAATTTTCATTTGGTTGATCTAAATTTTCATGAACTACATTTCTAACAACAAATCTGTCAATAGCACCTTGCTGTGATTTTATTAATTCTTCAGCAATTTTTCTTTTTTTCCTTTTTTCACTTCCGGATAAATGTTTTTTAGGCAACATTGTAATTTGCAAATAAAATAAATCAAACACAGATGACAGAACGACAGTCACATAATACTCAGATCATGTTACAGAAAATAGAGATGGAATAACAACACCTTGAACAAGTGACGGACTGAAGGCACGTCGGCACCGGCACTGCGGCAGCGGCACTGCAGCAGCGGCACTACGGCAGCAGCGGCCAGCGAATTGCAATCAATGGCTCAGCGAATATAAGCAGGCGACAACCACCGACGAGGCGACGACCTTCTGACCGTGAACCGTCTCCGTCAGGCGTCAGTAGAGGCAGAGCAAATGAGCACTCCGGCGAGGCGGCGAAGCAACTCAAAACTCGAAATTCACTCAGGCAAATCCCAATCGAAGAAAAAATTCCCAAAAGCCTTGCTTATATTCTGAATTTCATAATATCTTAATAATTTTACTTGATTGAGACTAAATCTTATGAGTATTGCATTATAGAAATCCAATTCTTCCCTATTTAAATTGTAGAAAAAAATTCCCGTTGCCATATTTAACAGCTAATTTTTTGGGAAATATGGAAAATTTTAACAAGTTTAATGGAGGTTAGAGAAAATTTTGGAAATTAAAAGAAGATTTTAATGTGGATTTTGGAAAGAGAGAAGAGAGAGAAGGACGAAGAAGTAGAACAGAAGGAGAAGAGGAGTTTGAGCGTCATTCTGTCATTCACATTCACGCGTATTTCGGTATTTGAGATTAGTTTTTTTTTTTTTTTTTCCCCTAGTTCTATTTTTAGCGGATTGGGCCCCTTTTAACCTTGGGCCCTTGGCCCTTGCCCCTCCAAACACCCCTCAGGGCCGGGCCTGTGTCGATCTAAGATTCTTTTTTGTTTGTTTTCTTAAAAGAAAAATAATATATACACCTGACTTATATATAGTTGCGTGTAATTGAGAACTTAATAAACATTAGTGCATTAATCTAATCCTTCTCCTTCTAGTACTCTAGGAGCTATTCATTTTGATGGTGCATGGATTTGTCAAAGAATTGCAAGGTGGAAATTTTTATGTAAACTTGTATTGATGATTGACAAAAAAACATATTTGTTTTTAGTTTACGCGGTTGACTTTTATCGCTATCAATGTAGAGCTTTGATCATTAATATCTTTAATTATAAATAAGTAAAAATTATAAAAAGTTGATATTTGAAAATCTTGTGTTAAGACGAATCTAACAAGATTTCACATGACTAAATTTTAACTTAAGATATCATTCGCAAACAACATAATTTATTGTGTTTCATCCTAAGTAAACCATGTTAAATCATCTACTATTAGACTGAAGAGAAACCAAGTACTTCTCCTTTAGTCATCAATTGGTAAGATTTTTGTCGTAGATCATTGAGGTATTAGGTTCGAGTCTTGCTAATTGTGGTGTTTGGGATAGAAAATCTCTTTATTCTCCCCCTACGCTCTTAAGCACCTAACATGTAAATGTAAAACGAGGATTCTATGAGAGTTAAAGTTTAGACATGATCATTATTCTCCTTACCTTCAAGGAAAAAAAAAATTAAAGTACAAAAAAAAGAGCGTAACAATAGAAATCCTTGATAATGGCGAATATATTATATTTGTTACAGGTGGATGATGTACAAAGGAAGTGTAAAATCAATCTCAGACAAAATCAATGTGTCTAAAGATGGTTGATTAAGACTCCAGCCATCCCCTCTAAAACTTTATTAGACGTGAAATATACATCGACGGCCGAAAAGGCCGTCTTTCTAGCAAATTGGTGGGGGCAAAATTTTAGGCAATGTATATGGTCATTATTATTCTCACACACTAAAATAAAGTTAGTGGATAAGTACTATTGAGTATTGATTGACAAAGAGAATAATGTGTTAGTAGTACAATTCTTGTCAACACTGCATTTTTGCTGTTTTGGATTGTTTAGTTATGTGGTTGATAGACTTGATACTCATAAGGCCCTGTTCTTTTGGACTTATTTTCAGCAAAAATAAGTAAAAATAAGTTCAGTTCAACAACAATAAGTTCAGTTCAGCAAAAATAAGTAAAAATAAGTTCAGTTCAGCAAAAATAAGTTAAGTTCGGCAAAAATAAGTTTATTATACTATAATGTTGTAATTATTATATTTGTTTTCAATATTACTATTAATATTGTTATTATTATTAATATTATAATAACGATGAATTTGTAATTATTTTTTATTTTTTTATTTTTTTATATTTTTATATTTTTATATTTTTTATTTTAATATTTTATTTATTTATTTATTTATTATTATTATTATTATTATTATTATTATTATTTATTATTATTATTATTTATTTATTATTTATTATTTACTATTTATTATTTATTATTATTATTTAGTATTTATTATTTATTATTTATTATTATTATTATTATTATTATTATTATTATTATTATTATTATTTATTATTTATTATTTATTATTTATTATTTATTATTTATTATTTATTATTATTTATTATTATTATTATTATTATTATTATTATTATTATTATTTATTATTTATTATTTATTATTTATTATTTATTATTTATTATTTATTATTTATTATTATTATTATTATTATTATTTATTATTATTATTATTTATCATTAATATTATTTATTATTTATTATTATTATTATTATTATTATTATTATTATTATTTATTATTATTATTTATTATTTATTATTTATTATTTATTATTATTATTACTATTTGTTATTATTATTATTTATTTATTTATTATTTATTATTTATTATTATTATTAATATTATTTATTATTTATTATTTATTATTTAGTATTTATTATTTATTATTTATTATTTATTATTTATTATTTATTATTTATTATTTATTATTTATTATTTATTATTTATTATTATTATTATTATTATTATTTATTATTTATTATTTATTATTTATTATTTATTATTTATTATTTATTATTTATTATTTATTATTTATTATTTATTATTTATTATTTATTATTTATTATTTGTTATTTATTATTTATTATTTATTATTTATTATTTATAATAATAATTATTATTATTCTTATTATTTATTATTATTTATTATTATTATTTGTTATTATTATTATTTATTATTTATTATTATTTATTATTAATTATTAATTATTAATTATTTATTATTATTATTATTATTTATTATTTATTATTTATTATTATTATTATTATTATTTATTATTATTTATTATTAATATTATTTATTATTTATTATTTATTATTATTTATTATTTATTATTTATTATTATTTATTATTTATTATTATTATTTATTATTATTATTATTATTATTTATTATTTTTTTTTTTATTATTATTATTATTATTTATTATTAATTATTATTAATATTATTTATTATTATTTATTATTTATTATTATTATTATTATTATTTGTTATTATTATTATTTATTATTTATTATTTATTATTTATTATTTATTATTTATTATTTATTATTTATTATTTATTATTTATTATTTATTATTTATTATTTATTATTTATTATTTATTATTTATTATTATTATTTATTATTTATTATTTATTATTTATTATTATTATTATTTAGCAAAAATAAGTTCGGTTAAAGAAAAATAAGTTCGGTTCAAGTATAAATAAGTAAAAATAAGTTCGGTTCAAAGAAAAATAAGTTCGGTTCGGTAAAAAATAAAATAAGTTCGGTTCGGTTAAGTAGAAATAAGTTCAAAAGAAGAGGGCCTAAGTCATAACTTCGTACTTGAAGGAAAAGTATTACTGTTTCATTTTACGATAAGTTTTTTCATATTCTTTGGGGTCGAGTGTCTTCGATCATCAATAGTGAGTTGTGAGTTTGTGACCCCATATATTATTTTGGGTAAATGATCAGGTACAACAATTGGGAAAACGCTAAAACTTGTTTTAAGGTGCAGCTGATTAATCAACTATGGAAAATAAGTCAAAATTAGGTATACCTTAGTCCTTATACTACATATGATTCTTCTTAATCTATATAATTTGATTTTCACACTTATTAACGCACAACCATGACCATTAACATTTTTTTTTGAGGGATGACCATTAACAAATTTAGTTATGAACAAATTAAATATTATAATAAGCTGATATTTGAAAAATATATGTTAAGACAAATCTAACAAGATTCCACATGACTATGTTTTTCCTTATATAAATCACACACGATGGTCGAAGGGAAGATGTAAATAGTGTCAAAGTACAAAGTATGTAGATTAAAAAGAAACGGAGGGAGAATCTAATATCATTTATTATTTAATTACCATTTAAAGTGAAATATAGAAAATTTATTGTTAGATGGAGGCAATTGACAAGGTCAGGATCCTTTTGATTTCTAAAAGAAATAGATAGTTTATTTCATAAATTGATGGTTGAGAATGTATGAAGGAGAATAAAAATAGATGAACTTCTTTCGGGAATTTTATTAACTATTTACTAGTTTAGGTGTTATCATCTTAAAATAGAAAATGGATAATAATATACGGAGAGACTCATAATACCATTTTTGACAACCTAATTTAATTTCATTTGTCATACCACTTAGGTTGCCATCTAAGCTAATTGCATCACCTAGCTAACTAGTCCTCCAGGTTTGGGTCTATCAATTACTAGTGTTCCGTGTTAATAAAATCAAGCTAATAAGCGTAAGTAATAATTTTTACGACAAATTTCACTCGTTGATATTTTTATATATGTCATACTATTTGTTTTGAATATTCTTAAATAAAAAATACACATACTACTGTCAAATTACCAACTCAACCAAAAGTTTAATCTCGTGCTAACTTCGACACCATGTTAGAGGACCAACTCAACTAAAAGTCTAAACTGATGATTGAAGCCCTAAAAATAGTTTTATACTCTATCAATTACATCTTATTCAATCAAAATTTAAAACTTAGATTAGTGAACAACTGTGGATAATTAAGTTCAATAAATTGATAATGACTTTTTAATATGAACCTTATATTAGGCGATAAGGAAGCTAACTTATCTAGAAGTGGACCATATGAGGTACTAAAACATGAAGGTTGGAGGGGTAGGAGAGCAATAAATTAATAACCATTGCCAAGATCCAAAAGGCAGAAGCTAGGAGCCAATAGCTGAAAGATCGTATGAGGCGAAAATCATTTATACTCGTATCAAACTGAATATTTTTTTGATGGTGAAAGTATCAAACTGAATATTCATCATTTATTGTTATAGTTATTGTGACACATGACTGGCAAGCTATGCCCAACCTGTTTTGTTTCAAGCCCAATCAATTATTAATGGATGAGAACCAAGCTTATTTGATGTGATGAGTGGCGACTCTTCAATTATTTTGAGTGGTGAGCTATATGTTTGAAAACAAAATTAAGCATCGAAAGAGAAAAATATGTTAAATAAAATATACAATGTATATATTTCCTCCGTTTCTTTTACATGTTACACTATTCACGCATGCCAATGCAAAAACTTTGAAGACATATATCTCTAATTTTGTATTTGTAAAAATTATAAAAAGTACATATTAAAACGAATCTAACAAGATCCCACATGACTATAATTTTATTCACGTATAAATCACAAACGATGGTCAAAGTGAAATTTGTGAATAGTGTAAAATGTCAAAGTGTAACATGTAAAAAAAACCGGAGGAGAGTTCACTCATGGTACCCCTGGGTGTACCATGAGCATGGTACACCCAGGTATTTTTGTAATAAATTACAACTTCAGGGGCACGTTCGTGATTCCGCCGGAAGCTTCGAAATCAAAACTTCCACGATCTGAAATTCGTGAGATGATGATGATGAGGCGACTAAAATTCCACGATCAGAAAGTCGCCAGATCTGAAATTCGAGGAAAAAAAAAGAAACGAGTTGAAATTCGTCGATTTTGTCGGAATTGGAGTTGAAATTTCTCAAAATGATTGGAGGGTTAGGGTTTTCCGACGACGCCATTGTTGCTCATTTGTTCTGTTCATGTTGTTTTGCTCATTGTTGTTCATTTGTTCAATTGTTCTGTTGTTGTTGTTGTTTCAATTCTTCTCTCTCTCCTCCTTCCAAACACAACAATGGAGATCTAAAATTCGCGGAAAAAAAAAGAAATTTCCAGATCTGAAATTGAGGAAGATGATGATGAGCAAATGACAAAGTTTGCTCATTTGGGTAAAAGTGTGCTCATTTTCTTAAATGAGTAGAAATGCTTGCTCATTTTGCTGATTTGCTCATTTTGCTCTTTTTGCTGATTTGCTCATTTTGCTCATTTGCTCATTTGCTCATTTTGCTCATTTGCTCATTTTGCTCTTTTGGAGAAAATAGCCTTGGGTGTACCATGAGCATGGTACACCCAGGTCTACTATAAAGATTCCCACCGGAGGAAGTGTAAAAAATTTATGAGTTCTTGTTTCATTGGTTTTCATAGGTTCACATCAATTTTCATTTAATCTTAAGGTCACAAGGTTAAATCCTCTCAACTGCGATACTTGGGGGTAGAAATTCCCCTTACCTTCCCCCCTACTCTCAAGTCTTAAGTACTTGGCCCGCAAGTGCTAAACCAAGAATACCGTGTGGATTGAAAAGTAGTTGTGATAGAAGATAATAAAGTATTTATATTATTATATACATGTAAAAATTTAGGTGCGACACTTGTTTGTATTATTATATAAATGTAAAAATTTAGGTGCGACTGTTTTAAAGTTGCACAAAATAATTCTTTAGAATAACAATTGTAAACCGGCACAATAAAATAAAAGACGACCCTTGTAAAACTAATACCGAGGCTTATAGAATAGTTTTCGTGAAAACGACACGCAAGTCATAAAAATGGTTCTTTTTTCTTTTCTATCTAAAAATGGTTCTTTTTCTTCTTCATGTATCTATCCATTTACTAACTATTCGTAAAAAAAAAACAACTTTCTATGTATCTATCTATTTGAGTTGGTAAGTAATTCAATTTGCACGATATAAGTTATGAGGTGACATTTTACCAGAGGATTAGATTTCAGTTGGAGAAGTTATGTGAGATTTTGAGACGGCATCAGTAGATTCTTAATACTTCCTCCGTTCCATAATAAGTGAAACATGGGTATTGCAACAAAGATTTAATAAACATCACTTTTGCCCAAAAGTCACAAAATACCCCTTTTCATTATTAAAAGGAGGGAGAGAAAAACAAACCACACAAGTTTGTGATGGACTTTCTTGTCGTTTTGTCACTTTCTTTTTTCCATTTAAGGTATGTTTTCACTTATTTTGAAACGTTCGAAAATAGTAAGTGTTTCACTTATTATGGAACGGAGGAAGTATAATAATACTATTAGATGTAATTTTATTTTCAAAAAAAAAAACTAGAGAGAGACCTTTATGAATTATGATAGCTTATACTTCTATAAAGTTGGTATAGCCTATCTATAGTGGAGACAAAAAAGATATAGCCAAGTCCACCAAACTTATTCCAATGCTTGCCAGTCACAGATTTGGTCATATTTTCACAAATGGACCCTAGGTAACGTGTGATTGTGATACTCTCACTGAGCAGCAGACTCTTTCGATGAGCTTGCAATTGCAAATCAAACAAGCATATGATTTGGACAAGATATAGAAAAACACCCATATTGGTACAATATTCACTTTCACTATGTTTGTTTGTATAATCAATTATGGCCGTAAGAAAGGGAAATATAAAGAGGGGGCTTTATTAACGTGATTGTTTCACTTCAAAGTTCAAATCCATAAATTGCAAATCCATTAGAGTCACAACTCACAAGGACAATGTGCCAAAAAAAAATTTGTCATTTGGCTTTACATAAACAAATACCATCATAAATTCACAACTATGAATGTGTGGCTGCAAAAAATAAACATGATACTACGAAGTTTCAGAATACTTGTGAGTTGTGACCACAAGTTGAGCTACTCAACTTGTTCGCATACGCCTCACTCCAACAATCTTCAAACACAATAATGGGTCCGAGTAGAGCTGATGATGGTTACAATTGAGCGATGATCAGCCTGAGCCACAACCTTCAAAATGACCAAATATGCCGGCTAAGGACAAGAGCTCAAGCCACATCTTGTGGCTCAAGTTCATGAATACTTCGAGCAAGGTCACTCCCCCAAATATAGCCCGATCAATCACACCGGGTCAAAAGTTTGGGTCGTAATCTTGTTTCCAAACCCACACCAAAATCCCAAAGTGGACTGGGCTAATTAAGATTGATTCAACTCTGGTTCGAATAGTATGGTTAGATAACATATCTAGAGCTTACAAGAAGATCATTCATTTGCATGTAAAAAAGAGTCCAATCCATTACTATTGATCTGGTGAGGCTAGAGAACGGTTTAGTAAACATACACGGGGTAATTTGGTAAGTTTACTTGATATGGGCCTCACATCAATTCCTCCGAGTAGTTTACACTTACAAATGTAAGGAAAGATGGACCATTTTCCATTGGAATAGGATTCAACATCTTGATCCCTCTTAAAAAATCAGTCTAAAATTACTGTGGTTTCTGTTACAAAATTGTTTTCATAAAGTTAATCTTCTTTCAATCTACACATAAGTTTTCTAAGTCTCTTCTTATAGTAGTGATTTTGTGCTGCAATTGCCGCTGAAGTTTAGATATTTGGCAATGTAAACACCAGTATACTATTAGACTAAAGAAGGCATTCTACATTTACAATTCATCTTTATTTGCATGTTCTTCAGCTTTAACATTTTTCTTGATGAACGCTCCCAAATCCTTCAAACTGGACTTCGCAGGCAATGTAATCTGGAATGAAGAAAGAGCAAACTCAGTCAATAAATGGCAAGTTCGGGTAGTCAGTGACCTATAAATTACAAGACAGAGGAATCTGATGTTTACTGGATTTGTTTTATCTGCTGCTGGATAAAACAGTAGTGTCGGGTAGTCTGTGACCTGCAAATAACAATTACTTAGAATTAGCCCAACAAATTTATTTCCGTGATCTCCATAATGTACAAAGCTACAGAGTCGTGTCATATTATTTGTTATAGATGCCTCGTTACATCATAAATATGTTAAAATAGGCATCACGGAACAGCATTTCACCGAATGGCAAGTTTAAAATCTGTTCTAGGACAGCCTTTACATAACGGAATGGCCATGTTTTGATTTAATGGCTCTAACAGACAGATACATAAACCAATCAATTACGTTCGCTTTACTATGTAGGCATGTAAAGTAGTAAACACCTACGTGCAAGATTCATGCTTACTAACCTGAAGTTTGGGATGCTCATTTGCAGAAGCATCTATCCTTGCAAAGCTTAGATTTTCCAACCCTTTGAAATGTTTCGCCAATTTTTCTACTTGCTTGCTCACAGCATCACAAGTCATGCACCATGGTGTGTAAACCTTAATGTTTTACAACAGCAACAATAAAGGTAGCAAGAAGAAGAGAAATCAGTTTCCTGTAAACCAATTCCAAAAATTCATGTACTATTTAATCATTCATGGACATGAAAATTATTTCATTTCCCAAAAGTAAAAAGACCAGGAAGGAGAGAGGCATCAGCCTGAGAAAGTAAAATCAAAATTAAAGTTCAAAAAAATTTAGCAAAAGCAGTTCAAAATTGGGGAGCACGACCAAAAAACAGATCTAAGAGGAAAAAATCGTTATAGTTTCGAGGTCTTGTTATAAGCATCTTATTTTGCGCTATAAAATGCATGAATTAGCTAAGAAAGTTCCATATAATGTCCAAAGCAGAACACATAGTGAAAGGGAAACAAAGAAGAAAAGCTTTACAGAAAGAAAGCTTCACGTGTAAAATCGTAGGGGTGCGGAGGGCAGGAACACTAACCTCAAGAAAAACATTCTTGGAGTTGCTGAGGACCAGGTCATCAAATGTCTTCCCCACAGCAATCTGGACAGTAGTGTTTTCCTGTAATAAGCAGCTGAGAGAATTACATTTGTTTCCTAAGACTATTTAGGGCCTTCTATAGGAAATATTTATCTAGCATGATACAACATATTGTCCTCCCTGAATAATATCTAACATGGTAAACCTATTCTAGATCAGAAAAGATGTAGATTCACAACTCCTGCAACCAGATTTACCACCCTTGTTGCTTAAATGTCAAACTAACATCTAAATAACAGAAACATTCAAAACAAAATAGATATAGACAACTCACATTATCAGGTATACCCTGTGACTTAAAGAACATTGGAACAGTCCCATGCAACAGCCCGGAGCAGAACTCCTATAATCATGCCATAAAAAAAACAAAGAGTAAGTTAAGCAAATAGTTTGTGGAGTGAATAGCTAGTAGTGGAAGTAGCAAAATGACAACACCTACTTCTATATTTGTAGGGGTTGGTTCTGATTCCAACATATACTTTGTGCTGATCTTGCTATCAAAAGCAGCAACCTGTCAATGACACAGGTCAATTATGCACATCCAAGATCGGCATCCCAGTATCAGGTAAACCGAAGACTAAGATTAAGAATCTGAATTCAGAACAAATCAACTAACAACAAATCATCAAGACACTTACAACAGTTTGCTGAGACTCTTCTAGTCCCAGTAGGGTCAAGAAAGGTTTAGCCAGATTCTCCTCAGTAATGTCCACATATATGAGCATTATCTGCAGCAAAAGGAAAGAGAATTAACTTACATGTTTAGGAAAATTCAAAAAAAAAAAAAAAAAAAAAAGTGGATGGAGGAATAGAAAAGAAATGGGGACCTTTGACTTAAATTTTTGGGCAACTTCTTGAAGTGTTGGAAGAAGGGACTTAAACTTGTCAGATTCTGCAAACACATAAACCTACAAACACATTTTAACTCGTCATTAGAATCTTGCTTAAGATACTGCTTGATAATTGATACTATTTGATAAGCACAGTTCAATATACACATATTAAAATGTTTTGAAACGAGCTGGAACAAATGAGGTTAAGCAGAACTTAGACATTATTCAAATAACTCCTGAGGGGAGTTGGGGCAAGAAATTTCCAGCATCCAAAAGTTACTTTCTCACGATAAAAGAAAGCATCCACAGAAAAAAGAGATACTTAATACATAAAATAACCGCATTCGGTAAGAAATAAAACTTTTGGATGCTTTCTTTTATCGTGAACAGTCTAAAAGAAAGCATCCACAGGAATACTGTGATGCATGTCTGCCAGGCAAAAATAATCACATAAAAATTGAGCATATAAGCTAAACAAATTAAAGAGTGCCAATGAAGCCAAATTTAGCTCTCAAGGCTTAGCAATCTATCCATTTCGAGTGGTTCATTTGCTTGGACCAATTCATACCATAGGAGATCAAATGCTTACATAATATGATGTTCCCCGCATGTTCTAGAATGATTCACAGATTTTATATATATATATATATATATATAATAATGCTATGGCCTAAATATTCAGTTGTTAAGTGATTCACTCAATCCAACCTTTAACGGTGGTCATATGATTGCATCGCTTCCATTATCGAAATCGTTGCACTTACAGAATAAACTTAGTAGAGACCACCACACGAGTTATTATGCTGCACTCCGTCACAGTAGTACCTTCACCGTGAATTGATAAGTCATATTTATATATAGTGTTAAGGTGCATTTAGGTTGCATTTTAGAGCATTTAGATTCATATTTAGGTTCATCATTGCATCATATTCTTAAGTTATGTTATTTTACTCCTATTCGGTATGTTTTCTTGTTTTTGATGAATTTCAGGTAATGAGAACGTATTTGGAGTATATTTAGCTGAACTTGAGGATTAGGAGCACTTGGAAAGAAGCTACGATGCATAAGGATCATATGGATATGTCATAGTACGACTTTGAGCGAAAACGAAGCGGAAAATCATTAGAAGAAATATGAAAAAGGAGTCATGTATACTCTTCTGATTAGGGCTGGCAATGAGTTGAGACAGCTCGCGAGCTACTCGAACTCGACTCGGTCAAAGCTCGACTCGAGTGAGCTCGACTCGACATGTTAACGAGTCGAGTCGAGCAACTCAATACTCGACTCGAAAAGCTCGTGAGATACTCGAAAAAATAAAAAGTATATATATATATATATATATATATATATATATATATATATATATATATATATACTTTTTATTTTTTTTTAAGAAAGTTTAACTTTTTTTTTCTAAAAAATACTAGAACTTTTCTTTAAAAAAAAGACATGAAAAAAAGTATATTAAATGACCAAAAGGCAAAGGGAAGGAAAGAAATAGAACTATATCAATGGATGAGATTTAAAGAAACCCAACAATCTAATCTTAACCATCCATTGTAATAAAAGAGTGAAAGAGTAAAGACTAATAAGTCTCCCAACCCTAAATGATACAAACTCAGCCCTATCCCCCAAAAAACAGTAGGACGCCTCCCTCTTCAATCTCCCCTCCCTCTCCAATCTCCATCGACCATCTTCAGGCGACGCTAGCTTCAGCCCACCACGCTCCTGCACACCACGACAGTGGCGCTACTCCAGGCGACACTAAAAGCCCTCGCACTCGCACACCACCACCTCACCTCGGCGCCGCTCATTCTAAGGTAAACTCGAGTAATCGACTTTAATTATACTGAATGTAAGAGACTAGTAATATTAGGGATGTTTAATTCTTTGTAAGTTCATTGAAAATTTGAAGCTGTTTAAACATTATTTAAGGATACCACCACACTATTTGAATTGAAATTGTTCTTTTTTTTTTTTTGTTGTGAGAAATCAGATTGGTTGTAGTTACCTGCTAAATTATGCTTGTTTTAATTTTCATCACAACTTCACGTATTTCTTCTTTATGTTTCTCGCTATTTTTTTTATTTAAACGAGCCACAAGGGCCATACAAATTATGCAAACTTTCTGCCACTACCTCGTTGGTTTGATGTTTGTCGCTATAATAATGTAGATCTTTTTGTGGGTTCTAAATTATGCTTGATTTGCTGTTGATTTCTTAGGTTTTATCAGTATTCAGTATTTGTTTCTTACCTTCATGTTTAAAAGGTTTATTTTTGAGGTTTATGCTTCTTTCCTCTTGGGCTGTTGATATTTTCTGGGTATTTGGTTTCTGCGTGATGGCATTCTTTGTTAAGTTCTTTGTTAAGTTCAGTTTTCAACTTCATGTTTAAAAGTCGCTTCTGTTTTTAAATTTTAATTCTTTGTTTCTTACCCCTATTAACAAGGTTTCATTTTATTTCTTAACAGGTTTTTGTGGAAAAAGTTTGAGCTAGGTGCATGATTTGTGGTGTTAAGGTTGCAGAACCTAAAATATGGCCATCATGTGATGTGCAAATTGTATTAGTTGTTGTGGATTTGTAGTGATATGATGATAATGAATTTGTATTAGTTGTTTGTTCGGGATTGATTCGGAAAAACTTTTCATGTTGATGTAAATAATATGTAATGATGTTTCATGTATGGTTAAGTACTTTTGGGGGATTTAGTTTTAGTTTGATATTTCTTGTTCATAAAAAATCTTCAAAGAATGCATTAAGGTAGTTGGAACCGAGTTCGAGCTGGAACAAAGTTCGAGTTCGAGCTTTAACCGAGTTCGAGATTGAAACGAGTTCGAGATCGAGTTCGAGCTCGAGTTTAGGTTTCGAGTTCGAGTTCGAGCTTGAAAATTTGAAGCTCGCGAGTTTTCAAGTCGAGTCGAGTTTGGGTACGAGTTTTCGAGTTCGAGTCGAGTTTAGTCAAACTCGAGCTCGACTCGCATCATTGCCAGCCCTACTTCTGATCATAACTTTTGACGTGCTTCTTAGAATCAAGAAATTCCAGTTGGGTTGGAAACTAGACTTGAAGAGCTTTCCAACGATAGGTCACACACCCCAAATGGACTTCTGGTTTAAGAGATACAGGCTTCGCAAGTTGACGCAAAAATCGTAGTTTTCCCGCCCGGTCGACCGGACGGTTTTGCCCGACCGGGCGAGATAGAATTTTCTTCAGACTCCAAGGCATGTTTGTCCGGTCAATCGGGCGAAAGTGGCTCCAAAAGTGCTTGCGCGCCCGACCGGGCGGCTTTGCCCGGTTGACCGGGCGGAATTTCCTTTTTGTCGTAGTTTCAGAACAACGTCGCTCGACCGGGCGGTTTTTCCGGAAGGTTAATTTTTGCCTTTTTTTAGCCGGTTTTGTAAAAACTATAAATAGGGCTTTAGTAATTTCGATTAGAGGATCTTTTTTATTCTGCGTTTTTAGGTTTAGTCTTCTTCTCTTTCTCTCTAGCTTTAGTTGTAAACCCTAGTTTTTCTTATTCTTCATTAATTCATGAATTCTATTAGTTTCTTTCAATGATTTCTTTAATTATGTTTTCTTTTATAGTTTTAGTTTTTATTCTTTGTTTCATGATTGAGTAGTCTTATTTTCTAGGGTTTGGGAATCCATGTTTATAAGATATGATTATTGATTGATATTTATTCATGGTTTGATTAGTCTTGATATTTCTAATTGATTAGTGTTTATATTATTAATCTTGCAATCTGATCAATTGTCTGATTAAATATTGCTAATATCGAGTCATAGATCGAGAGATAGTACTCTTTAGAGGCTTACCAACAATTAACAAATCTGATTATATTGAGCGACCGTACTAGCATATGTTGATTTGCGAGCGTTAAGGCCCGACCGTAGGATTAACATGTGCTCTAGATATCTGATTAATTGAACCATTGATGATATTTTGATATATTATAGTTATAAACATGGTAAACCATTGCCCTAGATCTTTTTTAGTTTGATTTTCGTAGTTTGATTAGTTTAGAACTTTAATTCAATTTTACTGATCTTGTTTAGTTTCTCTGTACTTTAGAAGCTAGATTAAAACGACCATCTCTCTGTGGATTCGACCCTACTTACCCTACTACATTGTTAGAAGGTTTTGCAGGAATTATTTTTGACAGGTGTACGACAACCTATCAAATTTTGCCGCCGTTGCCGTGGGGAGACGGTATTGTTTTATTTAGTTTTTATTATTGGTGAAATTAAACTATATATATATTATTATTATTTTTCTTTCTTTTTGTGAATTTTTTTTTTGTTTGTTCTCCTTGTCTGTTTTAGTGTGTTGTCATGGAGTGGAATAATTATAGTTCAGAGGGGTATGTTTTTTCTAATTATCAAGGGCAATATAATTATTCTGGGTATTATAATGCGAATGATTATGTTTGTGATGCATCATATGATTGTCAAAATTCACAAAATCTGTGCATGAATTCCTATGAATATTCCCATTACCCTAATGAGTCTTATGTGCCTGATTATACTCAATGTTATCAACCTGAAGTGAATAATTTTTTTCAACCCGAAACATCAGAGCGTCAGGAACTATTTAACATGATGAAAGAGTATATTGTTAAACAGCATGAAGATTTAAATGAATTAGCTCATGATTACCAAAATATGACGAAATCTATTGAATTATTTGCTGCGCAACAATCTACTAACCAACAGGTTATACTTGATGATAATGATTTTGGTGTTGAGAATTATACTTCAGAGGAGAAAGGCATTGTTTTGACTCATGATAATTTGTTAGAGGGTAAGGGTGTAATTGGTGAGGTCGGTAGTGAGTGTCTCTATGTTGACGAATCCATAATTGAAAGTGAAGTGTCTGACACTTTTTCGATAAACTTTTCATCTGCATATGAGTCTAAAGTTGAGAGTGATATGATGCATGAGTCTTTGTCGGTTCCATCTGATACTGTTTTTGAGTCTCATGTTCCCTTTTCTAAAAAACTTGATCTTATTCCTCCTTCCCTATATTATATCCTCCATCGTTCCTTCTTCCTCCCTTCTTGAATGACTCTTATGATAATGTAAATAATGTACAGTTAGTTTCTTTTCCTTCTTTTGAGTCATGTAAAAAGACTAGCGATTTTTCTTTTTCTTCTTCTTGTAAATATAATTTTTCCTTTGATTTTTCTTTTTGTAGTTTTCATAGATTTTTAGAACTAATTTTTTTCATTTTTCCTTTCCATTCTTATATAATATGCTTTGAGATGTTTGCAGGAACATATGATAAGCTTCTAGAGCATTGAACTATTATGAGTGGTCTACTAATCTTAAACGGTCATACAAGACCTTAAATTTGCGCTTATCGGGAGGCAACCCGACTTTTTTTTTTTTTTTTTTTTAATTTGACTAACTTTGCTAATGTGTGATGAAGTCTTTTGCTAGGTACAAACATAGCCAATTTTTTTTGGCTAACTTCACTGCCTTATTACAGCTATCGATTGTGGTGGAGGTGTCGATGCTTTTTGACACTCCCTTTGATTACCCACCCCTTTTGTAAGTTGTACCTCTCCCTCATTTAATTCCTCTTTGTTCACATTGAGGACAATGTGTCATACTGTCATTCAGCTTGGGGGAGGATGTTTGTCATCATTACTTAGCGCATGTTAGTTGCATTTAGAGTAGTTTTTTTTCATTGCTTTCGTAGGATGTTGCACGGTTTGTACCGCTCACTAGGAGTGGGAGTTTACGTGTAACCAAAAACATTGTATTGCTTTCGTAGTTGCATTGGCATATTTCATCTCATATTAGATTTCATGTCATTTTAGTTGCATCAATGGGACTATTGCTAGCACTTATTGAGAACCTTGCTGATATTTTACTACAATTCCTAAGCATAATTCATCTTGTTCATGATTCTTCATAGCACGATTGTTTCGCAATTGATTGTTTGTGGTAAAATTGATTGATCTCTCTCTGGCTTGATTTAACTTTATTGTGCAGACACCTTAAACTAAGTGAGCTTTTGTGCCTATAAACTGACGTATCTGTGTTAGTTATGTTCTTTCATGTGTGATTAGTTCCTTAGTTGTCGCATTGATCTTGATTTTGACTTGGTAATCTTTGATATTTGATAGTGCATACATTTTGATATGATTGAGGCATTCTATTTAATGATCTTAGCTCCAGAGTTATTCTTGTTTTCATATTATCCTTCCTCTAGCCCCGTTGAGCCTTTCTGACTATGTTTGATTGCTACCTACATTACAAGCCATTGGCCTCATTTGATATTTGTCCTAAGCCTAGCTTGGGGGAGCGAGTATTAGTTTTGGTTTGGTTTGTATTGAATTGAAGTGCTCTATTTGTGGTTTAGAAGGATGGAAAAGTATGTTTAGTGAGCTTTGGAATTGAATTGAAAGTTCGAAAAAAAAAGAAAAAAAAAGTGAAAAATGAAATGAAAAATAAGTGAAAAGAGAGAGTTGTGAATAAAGTGAAGTAAAAAGGGTTATGATTGAATTTCTTGAATGAAAAGTGTTGATGATTATATTTGGAGATTGTTGGTTGTTGCACAGAGTTGTTGTGACCTTTCTTGGTCATGTTTTCAGTTATATGATGCTCCCCTTTCTTGGTTTTTCCACCACAATTACCAAATTATTCCATACCTTTAACCTCAGCCCCATTACAACCCTTAAAAGTCCTCTTGATCATTGTGTATTATATTGTAGAGTATTAAGTGAGTCAAAAAGTCAAAGTTAAAGAGTATATGTTTCATCTGAGTCGACTTGTTTTAGGTTGAGTGTCATTATTTATCCTTTAAACACATGAAAAATTTGAGCGCACATGATTATAGTGAGGTCTGTCAGGTTTGTTTAAATCCAGCTTGGGAGAGATGGTATGCGGTATGATTGGAGAGTCGATTGTGATACATGACATGCTCTGTGGCTTTGTTCGAGATTGTTTTGATGCTTGGTTTGTGTATCTTGTGTTTTCAGTTGAGTGTTTAGCCCTGTTGTAGTCCTATATTGTAGGTCGTCTTTCTTTTCCAATGTTTATGTCTTATTGCTTGGGGACAAGCAATGGTTTAGCTTGGGGGAGTTTGATAAGTCATATTTATATATAGTGTTAAGGTGCATTTAGGTTGCATTTTAGAGCATTTAGATTCATATTTAGGTTCATCATTGCATCATATTCTTAAGTTATGTTATTCTACTCCTATTCGGTATGTTTTCTTGTTTTTGATGAATTTCAGGTAATGAGAACGTATTTGGAGTATATTTAGCTGAACTTGAGGATTAGGAGCACTTGGAAAGAAGCTACGATGCATAAGGATCATATGGATATGTCATAGTACGACTTTGAGCGAAAACGAAGCGGAAAATCATTAGAAGAAATATGAAAAAGGAGTCATGTATACTCTTCTGATCATAACTTTTGACGTGCTTCTTAGAATCAAGAAATTCCAGTTGGGTTGGAAACTAGACTTGAAGAGCTTTCCAACGATAGGTCACACGCCCCAAATGGACTTCCGGTTTAAGAGATACGAGCTTCGCAAGTTGACGCAAAAATCGTAGTTTTCCGCCTCCTGGGTCGGCCGGGCGGTTTTGCCCGACCGGGCGAGATAAAATTTTCTTCAGACTCCAAGGCATGTTTGTCCGGTCAATCGGGCGAAAGTGGCTCCAAAAGTGCTTGCGCGCCCGACCGGGTGGAATTTCCTTTTTGTCGTAGTTTCAGAACAACGTCGCCCGACCGGGCGGTTTTTTCCGGAAGGTTAATTTTTGCCTTTTTTTAGCCGGTTTTGTAAAAACTATTAATAGGGCTTTAGTAATTTCGATTAGAGGATCTTTTTTATTCTGCGTTTTTAGGTTTAGTCTTCTTCTCTTTCTCTCTAGCTTTAGTTGTAAACCCTAGTTTTTCTTATTCTTCATTAATTCATGAATTCTATTAGTTTCTTTCAATGATTTCTTTAATTATGTTTTCTTTTATAGTTTTAGTTTTTATTCTTTGTTTCATGATTGAGTAGTCTTATTTTCTAGGGTTTGGGAATCCATGTTTATAAGATATGATTATTGATTGATATTTATTCATGGTTTGATTAGTCTTGATATTTCTAATTGATTAGTGTTTATATTATTAATCTTGCAATCTGATCAATTGTCTGATTAAATATTGCTAATATCGAGTCATAGATCGAGAGATAGTACTCTTTAGAGGCTTACCAACAATTAGCAAATCTGATTATATTGAGCGACCGTACTAGCATATGTTGATTTGAGAGCGTTAAGGCCCGACCGTAGGATTAACATGTGCTCTAGATATCTGATTAATTGAACCATTGATGATATTTTGATATATTATAGTTATAAACATGGTAAACCATTGCCCTAGATCTTTTTTAGTTTGATTTTCGTAGTTTGATTAGTTTAGAACTTTAATTCAATTTTACTGATCTTGTTTAGTTTCTCTGTACTTTAGAAGCTAGATTAAAACGACCATCTCTCTGTGGATTCGACCCTACTTACCCTACTACATTATTAGAAGGTTTTGCAGGAATTATTTTTGACAGGTGTACGACAACCTATCATGAATCCAACTCTGGCACAAAACCAGTGGAGTCATCCCCTTGAAATAGACTGTGCGAATCACGCTTTCCAGATTTGTCCTAAATAGTTGTCCCTATATGCCTTTTGATACAAATTTGACTATCATGTTAGATTTGTCCTTAATCTTGGATGGAGCTGATTATCACGCTAGATTTGTCCTTAATACATGGTTTGAGTTTGCCCACTTGAAAAATCCATTGGCAATTCTTTACTGAATTTTGTCTCTTTTGGGAAGTAGGCTCTATCCACTATTGTTTAGTCCACACTTTTTGGCCTTGGATGAGACCCTGTGCAGAGCACTTTCCCCTAGACTCACATGCAAAAGCTTAATTGAGGTTTAGATACCTTCAATATGCATGTGAATGTTTTTAACTTGTAATTTTTATTTCTCTGATTTCTTTGTCAATAGTTTAAGATCTTACTTAGTAATAGTATTAGTCTTTTCTACTGAAATTTCTTGGTACAAAGCAGTAGAGTTTAAAATCTAGTTAGTACCAGCTTGGTGCATCAAAATACAAGTTGGAATCATATCTTCGTTTTCCCTTCATTTCCACATTTATTGTTACACTTAAAAGAAATTATAATCCACTCCAAATATTTTCTTGACACTCAAAATTAAACTGTTACTCAATACAAACTTGCACGGTCTCCTATTTGGATATCCCAGAATAATATGGTCTTTCCTTTTATAGTCTTTCACTTTGTATTTCTCTCTGAATGTTTAATTCATAGTTAACAACTGATCTTACTTTCTGTGCCAAGAGCAACAATGCAAGTATTTTTGGGGCAAAAAGAGTATCAAACATTCATTGATTATGATAACACTGTAATTATATACATGATATTCATATCCCTCAGGAAATAAAATGTCAATTAGAATCATGATACAGATACAAGGAAAAGAAATTATGGATAAGGGGGCATCGAATACATAATTTATTATTATTTATATACCACTTGAAAAAAGGGGAATTGATGCAATATTATTGTATACATGAATTTCATATCTCTCAGGACATTAGATGCCAGTTTATTTCCCGAAATCAGGATCCACATACATGTCACGTAAATGATGCAACATGACAAGCATGGCAAACATAAAAAAAGAATGAAAAGAAACCTGGAGTTTAATTTCGCTGGAGTAGACTTTCACAGAATTCAGCTCAGTTAGAGTTGTAACTAATGGAAACTTGTTATGTTGCAAAAACTGCAATAATTTTTCCTTCTCTAGGGGCTCTTCTACAGAAGCAAACAAAATACCTATGTCAGAGTAATAATAAATAGAAGGAAAAAAAGCATTGGACAAACATTCTGTAACCAATAACCATAAAAATGATCAAAAACTAAAGTAGACCAGGGTGGTATATCTGATGTACAATGTTTATTACTTTCTCTAAATCTAACATATCTCCAATATTAATTTGGCATACTAAGTGAAAATGTCAATATACAAAAGGCTAGCATTCCTTACCAAAACTGGTGTATCTTTCTGGTTCACTCTTGACAAGACCAACACCAGGTCTCGTAGACTTGATATCAGGGAAAAGAGTTTTTGCAACCTCATAAGAATTAGTTTCAACAAACTGCATTTCACTGTCCAAAATTGCAGCCTTGACAAATTCTTCATACTGCGGACCCTGTAAATTGTATATGATTTCACACAGAGATTAAGTGCTGCTGGAGGATATACATAAAGGGGAAAAGTAACTTCTGCACAAGGATATATGGCGTACATATTATATTAGAACAAAAAGGTTGAGAAGAAAGAGCTAGGAGCCTAGGACAGCCTCTTCATTTCGTCACAGCTCGTAAAGCATACAAAAAGGCCGTTATGCATACAACTCCTTGGAAAACCACCAACATGAATGCAGCATTTTTAAAATCCTGTTTGGATCTATAACCATTGCATTTTTTGGGCTTTTGAACTTTAATATAAAAGAGCTTAGCCAACACTACTCCGGCTGATTTGCTTCAGGTTCCAACAGCTTGCTTCTTATCCCAGCTCAAAATCAAACCGACTTATATTTCAGAAGCATCAATTGTGCATACGATGCAGCTCAATATGACCATAAATTATCAATCAGAAGTTCAGAACAATCTCAAGATAATATTTAAATATTTTGTATTCTCACAGTCGTCCAGCATGGCAGCACAACAAGCTCAAGCTTAAGTTCAGCTAGCCTAACCAACAAAATAGAATTTGTCAAAGCAATGTCCTCAAGGAAATATTGTCTGTTTTCTGAATCATCAATGAAGTTCAGAGTTCCTTTGTGTTAGAAGAATTAGTTGCTGCCGCAAGCTGAGAAACTGATATATTTATTGTGAAAAGTGGATACACATATTTTTAACAAGAAGGAACAAATTTCACATCCAGCCATACTATAATCATCAATATCCAACACATTAACTTGCCTTGGAACATATCTCAAGGACTCAAACGGTATCTCAAACCAACTTTGCATGGTGACTTCCCTCACTGGATATCTTCCATTGATGTCTAGGTATTAACCAAACCCTTGAATTGATGATTCCTAGAACATCCACACAATTAGTAGCTCCAAAGTCCAACCTCCAGTTCATCCATGTACATGCAGCTATTCATGTCATGAAACCTCACACCATCACGAACACTGTTAACAATGAGTGTGTAAGGACCTATTTGTAAGTTTTCCATGCACCTGACCTTAAACCTACGAGAAATAAGATGGAAATTTTTTAACCAGGTCGTGTCACAAGCTCCCCTAACACATGTAGGATATCTACTACTATCCTATTTACAGCCTAATAGTACATAGGAAACTGACATAAGAGCCTAGGCACTTTCAAAACTTGTCATAAGTTGCACTCATTGACTCCCCAATTTTTTATGAGAGAAGTCACCCCTTACCATCGATGTGGCCATACTGATTACATCTCTCTTGTGTGCGGAACTCCAAACAAATCCCTATGGATCCAATAACAATTAAGAAAGGACGCATGAATTTCTCTTTCCAGGTTTTGCTTCAAAGATTTTTGGAGGGCATCTAAACAGGCAGAATATTCTTTTTTCTAGCATTGCACAGGGATAAGTATACAACATAATCAGAACAAGAATCATACTCAATCCATAGAAACAATGAATCAAAGGAGGTAGCTTTGTCATACCAAAATCTATCTGTCACTCCCTCCCCCTCTTCCTCTAACTTAATCTTCTCCATCATTTAGTTTTTAACTGTCTATTTCCACTACGGCACGGTGATACTGGTCCTTTGTCCAGAGACACTAGTCATGTATACTATTGTTCGATGTTCCAAGAAAAATCACTTTCAGAGATGCCCAAAAACTTTAAAGTGTATTTCCGTAGAAACATGTGGAGTCCTTGCTTTTGCAGGACAGGATAATCGAACTATCATTCCCAGACAAAGGAAGCAATATATAAACACAGATTATCACATTGCTTTGCATTGCAAAAACATAGCGGTTCCGGCAATAGCTTTTCAGGTAGCAATTTTACCAGGTTAAAACTCTTACAAAATCTGAAGTTTTCTTCCATAAGATAACAATCTAAGGTAGCGATTACTGATATATCTTAAAACTCATTCCACCACTACTTAAATCACATTCCAAAACTTTGTAAACAATTCAAACCAAATGCTAATTTCACCAGAAACATAATTTTGAATAACAACTAACCACTGCTACCCACTACACCCACCCATTTTGCCGAACATGCTCGTAAAATATCAGAGTTCTTCCATCATTGGGATCATGGACCCAATGCACCATTCATACGAAATAATCCAACCCCATTAACAATCTATATCAACATTCCAATCAAATTTGCAGTCTATTATCCAGCAGATCAAATTACATTTACACCACATTACATGATATCAAATCAAAAGAAGTAAGTAACCTCTTGTCACCCATTTACACTCAACACATTATAAGGAAAACCAACCCATCGAAACATCGAAAATCACATCATACTCTAACCATAGAAACAATGAATCAATGGAGGTAGCTTTGTCATACCAAAATCTATCTGTCTCCCTCCCCCTCTCCTTTAACTTAATCTTCTCCATCATTTAGTTCTTAACTATCTATTTCCACTACGACACGGCGATACTGGTCCTTTGTCCAGAAATACTAGTCATGTATACTGTTGTTCGATGTTCCAAAAAAATCACTTTCAGAGATGCCCAAAAAACTTTGAGTGTATTTCAGTAGAAACATCTAACGTCCTTGCTTTTGAGGGACAGGATAATCGAACTATCATTCCCAGACAAAGGAAGCAATATATAAACACAGATTATCACATTGCTTTGCATTGCAAAAACATAGCGGTTCCGGCAATAGCTTTTCAGGTAGCAATTTTACCAGGTTAAAACTCTTACAAAATCTGAAGTTTTCTTCCATAAGATAACAATCTAAGGTAGCGATTACTGATATATCTTAAAACTCATTCCACCACTACTTAAATCACATTCCAAAACTTTGTAAACAATTCAAACCAAATGCTAATTTCACCAGAAACATAATTTTGAATAACAACTAACCACTGCTACCCACTACACCCACCCATTTTGCCGAACATGCTCGTAAAATATCAGAGTCCTTCCATCATTGGGATCATGGACCCAATGCACCATTCATATGAAATAATCCAACCCCATTAACAATCTAAATCAACGCTCCAATCAAATTTGCAGTCTATTATCCAGCAGATCAAATTACATTCATACTACATTACATAATACCAAATCAAAAGAAGCAACTAACCTTTTGTCACCCATTTAAACTCAACACATGATAAGGAAAACCAACCAATCTAAACGTCGAAAATCACATTATAAAGAACAGTAATTCCCCAAATCAAACATTGCCGACAATATAGTCAAATTATCCAAACCAATATAAACATAGATTAAAATCAAACTAATTATAAAATACCTCAAATTTCTCAAACAACCCAACAACAAAGATACTATACTTCTTAGCAAATGCCTCAGCTTCAGCAACTGAACTCAATCTAACAACGGGCTCACCCGTCTTCTTCCTCGCCCAAATCACAATATCCTCCCTAATCAAAAACCCAATTTCAAAAATCTTCTATATAATACAATCAAATCAAACAAACAAAATCAACCAAACAATAAAAAAAAGAAGGGAAAATTCTCTTACGCAGTAAATCCACCAGTATAAGGCTGAGAAACCCCATTAGTGAAAAGAAGAAGAGTAGGGTAACCCTTAATATCCAAAGACGACGCCGTTTTAGGGTACCTCTCAGCATCAATTTTCGCCATTAAAAGAGGAGAATTCAATTCATTCAACAAATTAGCAGCTTCAGCAAATTGAGGCATTAATTCAGCACTTCTAGGACACCAAGGAGTGTAACCCAGAATTAAAACAAACTGATTTTGATCAATGAGTTTCTGGGTATTATCATTGTTTAATTCTACTACAATTCTCTGAGCTCTACTTAAAACATTGGCTTCTGAAGATGAAGATGAAGTTGGTCTTTGAAGTTCTTCTTGTTCATCAACTGCTAAAAGTTCTTCGATTTCGGAAATGTCATCGTCGGTGGAGTGATCATCATCATCTGAGGAGAGAGAGTGAAGTGGGGTTAAGAGGAGGAGAAGGAGGAGGAGAGAGAATTTTAAGGAAATGAAGTTGGGTATTTTAGTGGACATTGTGGGAAATTGGAGAGAGAGAAGAAAGGTGGAAATTTTGGAAGTGAGATCTTGTGTTTATGTCTGAGACTTGGGAGTGAAAGAGAGAGGAAATTGGAGACGAAATGGTTTCCGTTGATCACGGAATTGAAAATGGGAGAGAGTGGAGACAGGAGACTTGGAGCAGAGGTGATCATGGGTCGAGTCGGGCTTTTGTCGTAGAAAAATGGTGTGTTTGGGGTCAATGTGTTCGGCTGATATTTTGCGTCCAAAATTGGGCTTAATGTAATTATCCTTGAAAATATTTGTATGTTATTTTGGCCTAGACAATATATTCAAAGTCTGATTTTTCCAAGCGAAACATTGGTGCGAAAAACCTATCCATGGGTTTTCGGTTTTCAGACTAAACTTGATCACCTCTACCTTGAAGATTTTTTTTATTGAGCATATGTTATTATCTACTCCCTCCCACGTCTATCTTTAAGATACTATTATCTTGTTTTTAATTTCTCTAAAATATTAGTTCATTTCCTATTTTGGTGACATGGTCCCATAATTTCTCTTTGTACTTTTTCAACTACACTATATACAGAAGATACACCTATTTACTCACTCAATTGACTCTTAAAAAGGTGATAAAATAGGAATGAGGCAAACAAGAAAGGATGAAAGAAGGATCTCATATCCCGAAAAAAGCAAAAGGGAAGGGTCTCATAGATTTTAGATTGAGGATTTCCTTCTTAATTGTTATCTTTTAGTACTATTTTACAAGTTTTATGGTACCAATTGAAAGGGTTATCTATATCAAATGATCTCAAATTGAGATCTATCAAACAGAAACGTATAGTTTTTCTGTTTATCAAAGTTCAAGCATGGGCTTAGCCAAGGGGTCTTCAATTGCAATACGCAATTGGAACAGACCAAGGAAAAGTTGTATCATACCTATCTCATGTAAAAAAATTAAAAGAGGGGCACATTCATCTCACTAATTATATGTCGTGTCGACGAGCCCTTTGAGAATATTACGTTCTTCTTTTGTGGTTAAAGACAGGTCTGCCTGTCGTGCTTGTGCAAAATTTCAAAATTGATGCTTATTCCCACGACCCACCATTGTATATGTATTGACTCTTGTCATGCGGAGATAGTAGTGAGCTTACATTATGTCAACCCAGCCTAGTCCATGCATAATGCTAGTAAAATCATTTTTTAAGGGGAGGTTGAGTTCAAGAAAATAACATAAATTAAGGCTACTTTCTACTTTCTAGCATTTATGTCTAGATATGGTGAGCCTTTGAATGACGTGTTTAGCATCTATACTCCCTCCAATCCTCAAAACTATTCAAATTTTACCAATTATATTTGTCCTTGGTTGTTCACCGTTTCATGGATTATATTTATTTAATTACCAATTAAGGTCTGGTGAAAACTAGTAGGCAAGAAAATTATGGTGGGAGTGGTGAAAATTGGACTGGTTCATCATGAAATCAACTCCATTAACTTCAAAGTGTTAAGCAATTAGGTCCTGAAGTATTTCTTTTGTCCACTAAAAAAAATCAATATGATTCTTTTGACGATGTTATTCTTGTTGTAAATGGATGGAGGGGCAAACTTCGGTTATAGATTTAATTTTCAAGCTTGAAAACCTCCATAAAAATAATAAATGCTTATTCCCTTCTACTAAATTGTGTTGGCAATTATTGATATGCAATCTTTTAGTTCTCCTTTATTAAATATTTGTGCTAATAAAGCAATTTCCTCACAAGTCACATGATCATATATATCTCTTAGTATGGTTAGCATGCCTTACCACTTCATATTCAGATTGAGTTGGGCACAAGTATGGTTAGCAACTTAGAATGCTTTAAGACGCATCAAGTCGGTCTAGAAAGGGTGAAGAAAAACAGTGCCTTATGCCAGTTTTTTTTAAAAGAGAGTTCTATGCTCCGCCAAATCCATATGGCATGTCGGTGGACCCCATAAGAATTTACATTTAATCTTTACGGTTGAAAATGATTAGGTCGACTTGTAGTGCTTTTACCAAATTTTAGAAAATGTCCTAACATGTCCCCCGTATCGTGTCGAGTCAGCCCGACCCATGCCTAACTCTACTTTAGCATATTCTTTTTTATTTCAGGTGAAAGAAAAACAAAACATAAAAGTTAAGGCTCCTTTTTAGCGTTTACAACTAGATGATGAATCCTAGAGATAATGTGATTAGTAGTGTGTATAATCCCTTTATTCATCAAAACTCTTCCCTATTTCAATTTATATTTGCCCTGATTCTGTATCCCATATTACAATTAAATTGCCGGTTTATATGCCAACTTTAGCATCACAAAGTTAGTAAGCGGGTCGAGTCGTGTCCGGCTAATTCGTGTTGTGTTTATTGGTAAAAACCCTAACCTAACCCGTTTACCAACTCAAGAAAATAGCGGCTAACCCGTTTCGACCCTACAACTTCACCTTCACCTTCAAAGATAAACAAAATTACATACCAACCAATTCAAACTAAACACACCACTGTTTTCATACCGAACCAAATACTACTATATCTTAGAATGATTGCTAGGCTAGAAACTTGCAAAGGGGGGACCTTACATAGATTTCGAAGAGGTCGAATCTGAATATTGTCCAATAATATCCTTCTAACCATAATCCTGGCAAAGAGAGGTTAGATTACCCCAGGGGTTGCTTCAGGTATGCCTCTCCTTTTTTTTAGAACAGTTAAAAGTCAAAGATTGAAGTCTAGTGCAAAAAAAGTAGAGAGAGCAAGATAGAGAGTTTGCTTAGCCGTTCACTACATTAATAAATGGGAACCTACCCTCTAGTCATAATGATCCGAGTGATGACGTGTTCAGAGACGATACACTGATTTTCCAAGTATATGGGCCTGTATTTTCATAGGTCAACTTTCAAGAGAATTTGGTAATCTCACTCTAATTTGAGGCTCAACTGACCTTGGGCCTAAACAATAACCTTTATATTCCATCCGTCTTTTTTAGTTTGCTACATTTACTTCTTCACAGTTTTTGAGACACAACTTCAAGCATTTATATTAACTACGTATAAGAAAAAATGACAAAATCTATATATTTGGATGATACACATCGAGACAAATTAAATAAAATCCGACTTGACTATATTTCTCCTTATGGAGATAAACATAAAGTGAGTTAAAGTTTAATCTGAATGGTACTCATTGTTAAAATATAACAACTAAAATAAGATGGCGGAAGTATAAAAAAATTAATAATTGTGGGGTGCGGTTGGCAGGAGACGGGTATATGTTGCTAGCGTGGCCACCTATTCATCACGTATTCACGTTATTTAATCATCAACTACCCAAAAAGGACTTATTCTTACAGTCCTAATTCCCTACATTCTACAATTTACTATAAAATATGGGACATTATATCCTCATTTATCCCGCTTAACTCTCAATATCCCACAATACCGTGTGCTTTGCATCATAAACCACGTCAACACTTCACTTAGAATAAGATTTGTTACAACTTTACAAGTACTATAAGAATCCTTAATCGAATAATTAGTTGGTATAATCAGATCGAGCAACGATCCACACTTCTTTTTACAGAAAACCCCACGTGCTTATACTGATTGTTTCTCCCATTTTTATTTGATCTTAGCTTCCTATAAAATCCTACTTCATTCTTATATATATTCATCTCTTTAAGCTCTTAAAAATCACTAAAAATCAAACACATTCAACCCCCCCACCCCCCCAAAAATAAACATATTATTTTTAATCAGGTACAAGGATTTTTAACGTCGTGTTGTTCTATCTCAGGGTTACTACGTATGCTCGAATTATACTATTAAACCCCCCACATCCCTCCCCTCGTTCCCCACGAGAGTCAATATCTTTTTTTTTACAATATGGTTTATGATGAGCCAAAAAATAAAATGATCATCTTAGTGCCATATCCAGCACAAGGTCATGTCACCCCCATGCTAAAGCTAGCATCAACTTTGTCAACGTTTGGGTTACAACCCTTGATAGTCCTCCCGGAGTTCATCCACCGTTCGATCATCGCCAAAGTCAACGCCGCGACGAAGGGTGGGATCGTGTGTGTGTCCATCCCAGATGGGTTGGATGAGACCAAACCACGTGATTTCTTTGCTATTGAGAAAGCAATGGAGGAACATATGCCGGCTCATTTGGACCGTATGATTCGTAAGATAAATGGTGATGAAGATAATATTGCGTGCATGGTAGTTGATCTTTTGGCTTCTTGGGCTATTGACGTGGGGTTAAAATGTGGGGTTGCTGTTGCTGGGTTTTGGCCTGCGATGTTGGCTACTTATACTTTGATATCTTCTATACCTGAGTTGGTTCAAAGAGGTCTTATCTCTGAGTCAGGTAAATATTTGATTTGAGTAGTTATATTTGATAGGAAGTTATAAATTAAATTTAGAAATTTTGCGACAAAGATCTTATCCTTTCCAAAGGAAGTTCCATTTCTTTTCCATTTTCATTTGATTTCTTATGTGTTTTCACGCCCCCTTATAACCCTGAAAAATGGACAAACTAACTCCTTTTCTTAGGATTACATACTGCACTCGTATGCAATATTTTGACTTTTATACTATTTATATAATCCATATGTTGTATATTTTCATAATATCAACTATTTTTGTAATCCTTATCAATTGAATATTAGGATAATAATACTCAAAGTATTGTATTGACAAGTATAACAGGATAAGACGTTGTAATTATAAACAAACAGATGATGGATAATGACAACCAACTTTTATTTTGGATTGATAGGGCTAGCTTATTCTTAACAACCCTTGCTACAAGACCGTGCTAAAGTCATGGGTTTTGCTTTTATATCTTAGGGTGTGTTTAACTGGAGTCTTGGAGTGAAGTCTGAAGCAAAGATTTTGGTGAGTTTGCCGCAAGACTTGCGATAAGAGGATTATATTGTTGACAAAGTTTTTGATGGAGTTTTGGTTTCCAAAACTCTGACAAAGTCTTTGATGGAGTTTTGGTTTCCAAAACTCTGACAAAGACTCACTTTGTCTCCCAGGCAACATTGCCACTATCCCACCCAAAGCAAAATTGCAACCTCTACCATTCGTTGGCAAATGATGTTGTGACATTTGTCCTTTTTTTAAAAAAAAGGATTCTCAAATTCCTCCAAGTAACTAAATGAGTGTCCCACTCCTATCATTTTTATAAAATTAATGTCATCATTTCACACATACTCAATTAGTGCCCATGATTATTATAAAATTAATATAAGTTTAAAATCTTAAATAAAATTTTAAATTATAAAATAATCGGTAAATATACTAACTATGAATTGATCTCATGATATAATATATACTTAATGTTAAAGCAAAAAAATTTGAAATAATTAAATATTAAATAATGTTAAACTTTTATTAGTGAGCCTGGAGAGAGTTTGAGGGAAAAAAATATAAAACTAAAACGAGTCTTGAGTGAATATGAAGAATAAAACGTAGGTAAAAATTAGTAAAACGCTAATATAGCTGATCTCAAATTTGGAGTTGAGTCTAAGGAATAAACACACCCTTGTAGCTGCTGAAATTTGTAGCTACTGAAATTTGGGGCGGCCTGTGCAAAAGGTCACTTGTAGTTTACTCAACTTGTAAAAGTCATTGTCATCTCACATTCTCACATTCTCACATAATCATAACTTAATAGTTTATGTATTAATCATGGATGCTGAAAAAGTCTAAGCGTGACGCAGCTAGAAGGGCATAGTTTATTATACTAACATGTTGTTGCCATGTTGACGCAGTCGGAAAATCTAAGAGAAAAGCAAGCGCTAATCTCAGTCAAGAACAGACAGATTTACAAGCGATAAATCTGTAGAAAATTCCGGAATCCACCAGAACAAGAGTAAAACTCTGAAATATTATTAAAATTCAAAAGCTCCCTCCAAATAATGACCTAATGTTGTTTAAATACTCAAAACAAAACCCTAATACGAAAATAAGGAAATAATAAAATCCGGAAATACTTAAAAAGCTGTTTTCGGGCCCTAAACGAACTCGGATGGCTTAAAAAGCCTGTACGTCATGGCAAAGCCATGAGTTTGACTCGTTGGCCCGTTCCGCTTCCAGAAAGGGTATCACAATAAGCAATCGGACTCCGGAGGCCTGATTAGTAGAAATCATTTCAGGACTTTTGTCGAACTTCTTCGTCGAACTTCTTCGCTAACCTTCCTACGTCAGTCTCCTCCACCTCCGAAGAACTCGACCTCGAGTTCGTATCTTCATAAAGAGCCTCATCTGCATGGTACTCATAAATGTCAGCAACATTGAAAGTGTTGGAGATGTTCAAATCATCCGGAAGACCCACCACATAGGCATTGTCATTAATCTTGCGAATCACTTTGAAAGGACCATACTTGCGCGGCCTCAACTTATCGTAGGTACCAACAGAAACCTCTCTTTACGCAAAAACACCATCACATCATCACCCACACCGAAAATCTTGGCTCTCCTGTGTTTATCGCAGCAGCCTTTATTTCTCTCGCCCCATGGCGTGCGTTTAGCCTTCACGGTCTCTTTGACAAAGAACAATCTCCTCTCGCCATATTCCCAGCAGCCCACACTAACTCCGGGACTCTTAGGAAGCCTAACCAGATCAACCACATGCCTAGGAATAGAGGTGTAAACCAAAGAGAATGGTGATTTCCCCGTGGCCGAGTGCACAGCACTGTTATAAGCAAACTCCACCTGAGGTAAAGCCAAATCCCACTGTTTTGGCTTGTCGCCACAAACACTACGAATCATGTTCCCCGATGTCCTCGTTAGTGACTTCGGCTCCGACCATCTGTCCGTGGATGAGTCGTAGAACTCCCTGTTCAATGCCGTCCCAAACATCCTCCAAAGAGTGATCCAAAAATGGCTAAGAAACTTGGTGTCCCTATCCGAAGTGATAGAAGTAGGAACACCATGAAGTTCGACCACCTCCCCGAAGAAAAGCTTGGCCACATTTGAAGCATCGCCAGTCTTCTTACAAGCAATGAAATGGGACATCTTGGAGAATCTGGCCAACAACCACAAAATCGAATCCACGCCTCGTTGGGTACGAGGCAAACCTAACACAAAATCCATCGACGTGTCTTGCCAAATATCATCGGGAATAGGTAAAGGCATATAAAGACCAAGTATTTTGAGACCGACCTTTGGACACTTGACAAGTATGACAACGACGGACTATGGCACCAAAGATCTCGCCTCAGGTGAGGCCAATAAAACCTCTCTTCTAAACCCGCAATGGTCTTGTCCCTCCCCAAATGTCCTCCAAGGCCACCTCCATGAAGATCCCGGACTAACTTCTCCCTCAAGGAAGAACTAGGGATGCACAACTGATCACCTCTGAATAGGTAGCCCTCTCGGATATGGAAGTCCGCGCTTGGTCGCCCTTTCCGCACTTGGCCCATACTTCCTTAAACTCAACATCATCTGCATACAGCTCCTTCAAACAGTCAAATCCCACGATTTCTTGAGCTAAAGTGATGAGTAAGGAAGCCCTCCTACTCAACGCATCTGCTACCTTGTTCAAAGTGCCAGATTTATGTTGTATGATGAAAGGGAATTTTTGCGGAAAAACTCACCCACCGAGCATGCATCTTATTGATCACCTTCGGTCGTGAAGGAACTTTAGTGCCCGATGGTCAGTGAAAAGAATAAACTCCCGCTGAACCAAATAATGCTCCCACTGTCGCAGTGCCCTAAACACCGCATAGAACTCCTGATCGTATGTACTCCATTTCTGCCTAGCATCACTCAATTTCTCGCTGAAGTAAGCCACAGGACGCTTCTCTTGAGACGTAACCGCTCCAATACCTACCCCACTCGCGTCACATTCAACTTGAAACACCTTATCAAAATCAGGAAGGGCTAGCACCGGGGCACTACAAAGTTTCTCTTTAATCAAAGAAAAACTCCTTTCCTGCTCATCTCCCCAACGGAACTTCCCTTTCTTCAAGCATTCAGTAATCGGCGCGGTTATGGTACTGAAATCCCTGATGAATCTCCCCGTAGAAAGTTGCTAGGCCATGAAAACTACGAACTTCGAGTCACCGATGTAGGGGGTGGGCCAATCTCTCGATGGCACTTACCTTCTCTTCATCCACCTGAATACCTTCGGCACCAACGACAAAGCCCAAGAAGAGCAATTTATTGGTGCAAAATGTGCACTTTTTCAGATTAATATACAGTTGATTCTCCTGTAAAACTTGCAAGACTTCGAGTCACATGTTCTAGATGCTCTTTCTGGTTCCTGCTGTAAATCAGGATATCATCAAAATAAACTACTACAAAAGACCCGGTAAAAGGACGGAGGACTTGGTTCATCAACCGCATGAAAGTGCTAGGTGCATTCGACAAACCGAATGGCATTACCAACCACTCATACAACCCATCCTTGCTCTTGAAAGCTGTCTTCCACTCATCTCCGAGCCGAATTCGAACCGATGATACCCACTACGCGGATCTATCTTCGAAAACACCGTTGAACCCGACAATTCATCAAGCATATCTTCCAGTCGAGGGATAGGGAAGCGATACTTGATAGTTATCTTATTGATGGCCCCCGTCGTCAACACACATCCGCCACTGATTGCCTTTCTTAGGAACCAAAAGAACGGGAACTGCACAGGGGCTCATACTCTCCCGAATGAACCCTTTCTTCAATAAGTCCTCAATCTGCTCCCTCAAGATTTCATTTTCTTTAGGACTCATACGATAGTGGGGCAGGTTTGGTAGGCTACAACCGGGAATCAAATCAATCTGATGTTGTATATTACGCATGGGAGGTAAATCATTCGGTAACTCATCAGCAATTAATTCTTTGTAAGACTCTAATATCTCCGACACTTCAACAGGAATGGGGGTATCTTCCTTGCGCAAGACTTAACAACCCCTTAACCACTATGGGGCGTAAGAGTTCGGTCTCTCGTACAAAGATCGTCAAGTTCCCCTGTCATTATAAGTCATCACTAAGAAACTGGTTTTCTTTCCCCCCACCTTATGGTCAAAATTCAAAACAGGAGCCATAGCAATTTTATGGGATTTCCAAGTGAACATCATCACATTATCTCTTCCCCGATAGGTAACATCATTATCAAACTGCCAAGGTCTACCAAGTAAAATATGACAAACATCCATGTCAAGAACATCACAAATTACCTCTTCCTTGTAGTGTTTCCCTATGGAGATGGGAACTCTGCACGTCATGGTGACCCGAACTTGTGACCCCTTGCTGACCCAGCCCAAGGCGTATGGTTTCTCGTGGGGTTCTGTGGGCAGCTTTAAGTACTCTACGAGTTTCTGGGACACCAGATTCTCCGTGCTTCCATTATCCACGATCAAGTTGCAGACCTTGTTTTGAATCGAACAATGAGTTTTAAACAGATTCTTGCGCTGGCCCTCGTCTTTGGATGTTAACAGGACCCTTTGTAGCACAAAGTTAATTCTGTCATCGATTCCTCCTCGCAAAACTCGCATCGCATACTCGTCGTTTTCTCCTTGAAACTCCTCTCCATCTCCTTCTATTACAAGCAGTGACTCTCCGAGTTGGGCAAACATTGGATCTATGACCCTTCGTCGTTGCAACGATAGCAAGTGTCCCCACTGGGCTTCGTATAAGGGTTATTTGGCTTCTGGACAGTGGACTTTCTGGCGGTGCACTACTAGGACCTCCTTTAACCGCATTGCCGGACTCCTTAGTCACGACACTCTTCTCCTTCTCGCCGCTAAAATCAAAATTACTCTGGGGTGAGTATCTTTTGAATGATGAGAAATTTCTAGGGGATTTCTCTATTTGCTCCGCTTTTAACGCCAAACTGGATGCCTCAGCAACAGTCCACACAGTTTGCAAGCCCATCTTCTCTTGCAGGGAATTTTTCAGACCACTAACATATCGAGCCACTTTCTGATTTTCGGATTCTCCTAAATCATTGCGTTCAGAAAATCGCAGGAACTCTGCCGTATATTCCGTCACAGTCCTCTTCCCTTGGACACATTCTATATACATCTTATACGAATCGCTCATAATCTTCCGTAAAAAACCGCTCCAACATTAATCAAGTTTCATGCGTCGCAGTGTCTTAATCGGCCCTTTTCTTTGTCTCGCCTCGCATAACTAGTTTATCCCACCAAACAAAGCCGGTGCTTTTTAACCTAACTGCCACCATCTTAACATGTTTATTTTCAGGAACCTCCATAACTTCGAAAAATCTATCGACATCAATCTGCCAATCAAGAAATTCCTCCACTCCCATGGTTCCGTAAAACAGAGGAATATCTGCTTTCACTCGGTAATCATGTTTATGATAATGATTACCCTCATCGCTACGTTCATCCTCGAAAGGTTCCTCTTCTTCAGAACTCGAACTGTCTGCCACAACAGTTCGCTTGCCTCTTCCCCGTGGAACTTTATTCTGTTCCCCTCTCCTGTCTTCTCCACGAGTAATATTGTTCTGCATGTTGTTCATCTGCGTAGTTAGCGCAGTCATCTGTTCAGTCAAAGCAGTGAGGGCCGTGGTAAAAGCCGCAGAACTCCTTCGAGATCCGCTTCCGGTCACCGGGTTCTCCCATGGCCGTTCAAGATACGAAAAGAAACAGGAGAGAGCCTGCTCTGATACCACCTGACGCAGTCGGAAAATCTAAGAGAAAAGCAAGCGCTAATCTCAGTCAAGAACAGACAGGTTTACAAGCGATAAATCTGTAGAAAATTCCGGAATCCACCAGAACAAGAGTAAAACTCTGAAATATTATTAAAAGTCAAAAGCTCCCTCCAAATAATGACCTAATGTTGTTTAAATACTCAAAACAAAACCCTAATACGAAAATAAGGAAATAATAAAATCCGGAAATACTTAAAAAGCTGTTTTCGGGCCCTAAACGAACTCGGATGGCTTAAAAAGCCTGTACGTCATGGCAAAGCCATGAGTTTGACTCGTTGGCCCGTTCCGCCCTTAAAGGTATCACAATAAGCAATCGGACTCCGGAGGCCTGATTAGTAGAAATCATTTCAGGACTTTTGTCGAACTTCTTCGTCGAACTTCTTCGCTAACCTTCCTACGTCACATGTTACCATAAAATACTAATGATCTTCTTTTTCCGGCTGCTTAACGTACGCAATTAGCATTGTACTTCTAGGAAAGGATATTCATTTATAATTAGAGGTCGGCATGTAGTTGTCTAGACTCTAGTTGATTAACTTAGACAACTACACTTTACTCCTAGATAAGGATTATTTTCTTGCTCAATGATTAGTCGATCATTTAAAATGCTTAAATAAGCATATGGGAAGACATGTACTCAAAAATCAGCTTTAAATGTACTAAAACTTAGATACATCCGTGTATAATTGTATATATAAAAACACGCCTGTAGACTGTAGCTTCTAGACTCGAATCTGTAGACTGTAGCTTCTAGACTCGAATTGTTTGTTCATGAAAACTCTGTTACCGTCAACATGGGATCTAATTGTAAGATTTAGAATGATGTATATTTTTTGAATATCAATTTTTTATATTCTTTTATAAATAAGCGAGGAGAGGATTAATTTATCGTCTACAATTTGCAGGGCTTCCACAACTTAAAGGACCAATATCATTTCAACATGATCAACCTCTTGTGGATATTAAAGATATGCCATGGCTAATCGGAACTCAGGCTGCTAAAAAGGCAAGATTCAAGTTTTGGGCCAGAACCATGGAGCGGTCCAAATCTCTTAGGTGGCTCCTTGTCAACTCCTTCCCATATGAATCACAAAATATACGAGTCTCAAATTCAGACAACAGCCCAACTACATTTCAAATTGGGCCATTGAGCGGTAATGGGCTAAGCGAAAGCCCAACCTTTTGGGATGAGGATGGAAGTTGTTTAGAATGGCTTGAGCAACAAAAGCCCAACTCAGTTATATACATATCATTTGGAAGTTGGGTCAGCCCAATAGGTGAGGCGAAGGTAAGGAGATTAGCATTGGCATTGGAAGAATTACGAAGGCCATTTATTTGGGTACTTGGACCTGCATGGAGAGATGGACTACCCAAAGGGTACATAGAAAGAGTTGTGAAACAAGGGAAAGTTGTAGCATGGGCACCACAAGTTGAAATATTGCAACATAAGGCAGTTGGGTGTTACATCACACATTGTGGATGGAATTCGACAATGGAGGCAATACAATACAAAAAATGCCTCTTGTGTTTTCCGGTAGCCGGTGACCAATCGTTAAATTGCGAATATATTGTTAACGTCTGGAAAATAGGGGTTAAGTTACGTGGATTTAATATCAAGGATATTAGTGATGGCGTGAAAAGGGTCATGGAGGATCGAGAGATGAAGAAAAAGATAGAGACGTTGCACATGAAAGTTATCGGGGAGCAGGCAATCTTTAAAGTTGAAGAAAATATATTGCGTTTCATAAATGATCTCAAGAGACCTGTCAATGCATTGAATTTCAGCTTATGAGAGATTGGTAGAGAATATATGTCAATATTCTCCTCATAAGTTTAAGATATATTTATATATATTCTCTATTAGTATTTATGGAATGAAATGTCATTAACATTTGAATTAGCAACAAAGAAAAAGGAGATGATGGTAGAGAGAAATGGTCCTTTATTCTTTGGTACCATTCTTTTCTTCTTTGGTACTCGGAGCAATATGTATTAAAATGCCTTCCACTTGGTTTAGGTCATCGTAAATCTGACAATGAAAAGAAATTGTATATTTCTTCTATTTTTTTTATTAGCTACAACACATTGTTTTTTTTACATTGTCAATAATGTACAACTTTCTCCTATATTTTTTTTTGTTTATTTTACGTTGTACCTACTTTTTTTATAAAACTTTCCACACTATACCCTTAAACTTACAAAAGTTTTAGATTGTACCCTAGCTATCTAGCTAATATGGCGGATTTATTCGTTTTTTTGTCATTAGCTTCACATAGCAAAAGTGCATCTCTAATTAAATTACACTTAAACAAGAAAATTTATAAGGAAACGCAAAAACAAGCGTCACATATCTACAAGTATCCTTACATACACTTCCATAAACAATGTCACTCTACTCTTAAATTAGCAAAAACAAGCAAGATTAGACTCAATAATATGAGCAGGTATTCTTCCGGAATTTGATAGGTTTGGTGCTTAAGTAGTCGACTGTAACATTGCAGAATACGTGCAAACGATGCCTTGTTCTTACGAGCTTCCCTACGACGTCTCCCCTCGAATGAACCTCCATTTCTAGCAAGAATGGAACTTGGCCACTACGTTCATTGGATACGTCTAAGTTTGATGCAGCTCCATACAATGGAACCTTATCTCCATTCACTATTATTGAAGTAGTGCTCCGACTTTTTCTTGGTTGATAGTGTTTCCTCAACTGTTAGTTGCACAAAATTGTTAAGTGAATATATTTGTCATGATAAATGGTATAGGCCACAATCTAATTATAGGCGATCTCAAATAGACAAAGCTAGCTACATGCCTATATCTACCTGGTGGGTAAATTATCCACATGAGATAGAAAAACATTTCGAATTATTGTTTGTGCTTAATTGTGATCCCCTAAGCATTAAAGTCTTATGTGGATAGGTTACCCGATGGATAAATTCAGTTTTTCCCGACTCAAACTATCCCTTCGTCAATTTTTTAGTTGCTACATCTGCAATATAATTTCACCGTTTTCGAGACACAACTTCAAACATTAACATCTTTAATAAAAACAGGTATATTTTTGAAAAGTACACATCGAGAGACAGATCAAATAATACCAGACTTGACTATGTATTTCCTTACGTAGATAAACTCAAAGTGAGTCAAAGTTTCCATATGAATAGTATCCACAATCAAAATGTTGCAACTAAAAAAAGACGGAGTACTTTCTAAGTTAAGCAAAGAGATGGTAAAAGAAAGCAGTAACTTAATATATGTAGAAATATAAATCTAACCTGACCAGTAGCAACAGCAATCTCGGAGTAAAGAAGAGTGATGGGGGTTGAGCTAACATGAATGCCGAAAAATGTAGCAGGATTATGAATGCCAAGCTTCAGCGACCCATTAAATGTCATTACTTTTGTGGGTACCCCTGAGAAATCCGTAGCCTCCGACACATACAAGTTATGAACTGCCAAACTCTGCCATGAATATGATGCCAACCCAAATTAAGTACAATTATTGTTTTGATGAGTTAATGGTTAACTTAGTAAACTCAAACAATAAAACTAAAAGAATGATTCCTTAATGCTATAGTTCTGTTATAGAGGCATTAAAAAATATTTGTCTTGACCATGACTAAATTAAAGATACCCTATAAAGAAGCAACGTAAGTCAAGACGTGAGTCAATTTTATATATATTGATTGAATAATAGTGTACGTAGATTATACTCCTTTTTTCGTAACTTGTAGCTATAATAATGCATTCAGCAAACATAATACAACTAACTATTCACCAAAGAAGTTAATGCACAATTTAATTTCTTTGTGTTTTAGAAATAGATCAAGATTAAATACCTCCTTTTTTAATTAATGTACAATTTCTCCGTTGTCAAAAAAAAAGAAAAAAGAAGTTGGCTATCTTATTATAGTACTACCTCCGTCCCATAATATAGTGCTTATTTCTCATTTTTTACGAGAATTAAGGAAAGTGGAACATGAATGATAAACAATTAATGTTGTGGGAAAAAAACCGATTTTAGGAGAGAATGATGTATAATGGGTGAAAGAAAGATTAAATATATGGACTAATTCAACCCTTTGGTTTAATAAACAAAGAAAAAACTATTTCCAAGGAAAGAAATAAATGATGGTTGTGTTTTTTTAGACAAATCAATGGGAATTGTGGAATTAAAAATAGAAACAAGAACAATATTTTGGGACACCTAAAATGGAATACAAGCACTATATTATGGGACGGAGGGAGTAGTTGAACTGCAAGTAATAGGAAGGATACTGCTCAGTTAACTTCTTATGAGGGATGGGAGTACTACTAGTGGGCGAAGTCAGAAAGAGGCAGAATACTTAAGTTAATGAGAAATCCTACTCGTCCTTTACATATACACATATTACACTAATAATAGCACACGAAAGTAAAGAAATGGAACATGTTATCATTGAGATAGATAAATCAACATAAGCAAACAACCATTAATCCTGCTTAATAAGGCACTAAACAAGTGTCCTTTGACCCATGTCTTGCATATATACTTGTATATGATATTTAACATACAAGTTCATTTATCATACACTCGGATGTACCATGTGCATGGTACACCTAAGATGAATATTTGCTTATAAAATCTGTATTAACATACCATCTAATGGAATAAAGCTATGATTTTGATCCTACTAAAATTCATGTGGTCAACGCACAAGGTAAGACTTCAGTTTCTCTTTTAATAAGTGAATTACACATTTGGATAATTTCTTATGACAATAAAAGTAAGTTTTGCAATATAATTAAGATGGTTTATATTGTCATACTCATATCTTTCTTAAATATTGGAGACTTAACTAGGGTTTTTACTTTTTAGAAGGGGGTGAATAAGCCTATTTAGGATTAATTAGGCATGTGATTTGCATTAATCTCAAACAGCATTAACTAGGGGTAGAGTTACATTCAACTTAATTTTGACTTATCCCGAAAAATCTAAGTGGATACAAGTTTAATAAGATAAAATTAAGTTCAGATAAACTTAAATAAGTCAAAATCAGTTTGAATAGACCACATCCTAATACTTCATCCAAACTATATCATAAAAGGCACAAGTATTTTTACCTTCAAAGTGACTTGAGTTTTGAAAGGTCTACTAGCTCCCCAAATGATCAAGCAAAACAAAGTGAACAAAACCACAAAGCTAAGCAACCCAATTAAGGCCTGAATTCTTCTTGACAACCCTTTCTCATCATCATAGTTACCTTCTTCAAGTATCACATTACACTCAGGCCATCCTTTCTCATTCCTCCTCCGACTACCTTTTCGGTCCGACGAAGACCGGAAAATCCCCGAAAAACGGCTGGCAGACGAGTTCCTCGAGTGCCTACCCATAGAAGGATGTGAAGGAGACTCCATAGGACTATTGTACATAGGAGTAGCGTGCAATGAAGTAGACTTATCTCCCTCATCATGTGAGTCTCTTGATGGACTTTGTACGTAGTAAATTGGCCTTTTTGGTGATCTTGAAGGTGATGATGGAGCTAAACTTGTAACATCTGACTCTGATTTAGTGTGCATCATCTTGGCACTTTTTTTTTTGTCTAGGAGAAATTTGAGAAGTTGATTGATACGAAAATGGAAGTTTTGTTGGTTTGTTTCATTAAATTTGTTAAAATAGAGTACACATTTTTTGTGTTAATAATGTAAGACACACTTCTTAATTAATTCTAGAGATAATTAAAGTACTTGAAGAAGTGAAAGAGCAAGAAAAATGGTGAGAAAAAAGCAGAATAATAGACTTTAATGGGGAAAGACAAAGTTGTTATCTATGGTATTGGTGAAGGGAGGGACCATTATAAGAGGAAGTGAGTGTTGCTAGTTGCACATTGTGCACTATATAAAATTTGAAAGGTGACAACAGAAAAATTATGCTTTTAGTAGGTGACAAGAGGGGTATACAATGAGCACTATTCCTCAAATATTGCCTCTACTTGTGTGGGATATGTTCGATTGTTGAGCTAGAAAGTGTCGGCAACCGACGAATATTAACCAAAATCATTGTTTGGATATTGTTTTAAACTAAATTAGTATTAGTTATATTGATTTTTTGGTGGGTGAATCAGTTTGATTAGGAATTTAGGTTGTTCTCAATGTCTTAGAAAATATTCTTTTTAATCATTAGTAGTATTATGGGCTATTTGTATAAGTCACTCTTTTAGGACAGAAAGTTAATTATTTTAGTGTTACACACAAATAATTATAAGATGGTCTTATATGAGATTTTGTACCTTTTTAATATTTTATCAATATATAATTAGGGAAATCAAATACGAAATTCGACCTGAAAAACAATGATGGTTATAGAGGAAGTCACGATTAATATAGTTAGGGCTGTGAAAAACTGACCCAACCCATTTACCGAACCCGAACCCGACCTAAAATAAGCGGGTTTGGGTTGAGATTTTTGACCCATTTAAGTAAATGGGTTGACACGACTTACCCATTTAATTAAATGGGTTAGGTTAAGGTTGACATTTTCAACCCGAAATTAACTCCGCGCGACTTGCTTAACTCATTAAAATATAAATTTCCTCAAAAGTTGTGTTAAAGTTGGTGAAAATTTTAAAAATACTAATTGTAGAACACAAAAATTGAAAAGAAAATCTAATCATGCATACTTTTATGTGAATTTATTGTTGAAAACTAATAAATTTTAATAAAAATTTAATAGTAATAAATAATTAAATGGGTTAAACGGGTTGTATGGGTAACCCGTTTAATAAACATGTCGGGTCAAGGTTGAGTTTTGCAACCCGTTTAATAAACGGGTTAGGTTTAGGTTGGGACATGTTCAACCTGTTTATTATTAACCCAAACCCGAACACGACCCGACCCGACCTGTTAATCAGCCTTAAATATAGTGCGATATAAATATAATTGGTCCACTCATTTCCAAACCTCTTATGTTAAAAAGTTCCCCCCCAAGTTTTTCAAAAACAGCTAATTAAAACCTCTCTAAACCGATCAATCAAATTAGAGGATTGACTATCAAATCTTCTAATATGAGTTCAAACCTCTAATTTTATCTCAACCGTTCTCTTTATCAAACAAGGGCCATAGTAATTTCAACAAGCGGCACTATATGCATAATGCATTGTCATTGTCATTGTCATTGTCGTTGCCAACTTGCCATCATCCCTTCGATAGTTATGGTTCATGTTTTTTGCCGCCAAACTTTTGTATGACAATCAAAACTCCCATTACGTTAGGACCCATTATTTTATTTTATTTTATTTTGAGGGGATGTTAGGACCCATGATTGATATATCCTTCATGAGTTCGTGAATGATAGACTAACTAATTCATATCATCATGACATAAATGCGATTATACTAAACTAGTTTAGATGAGTTAATGTAAATTTACGTGCGCAGTTAAAAAACTTCAAACAATTGGAAAAGCAATTGTAAACTTATGTGCCAATTAAGTATTGGACAGGAGACACATTTTTTTCGTCCGTTACAGTTAACTCCAATAATGGACTCAAAAGCATAAAGCTCTTTCAAGACTTACCTTTTTTTTTATTTTTTAACATTTGTTGTTTAAGACTTACCTACCCAGGTTGGAATTTGCCAATGTACAATTATTTATCAGTGAAATTATGAAAATATAAATATCTTAAATTAATGTGTCAAGACAAACTCTATAGCATTTTACATAACAATATATTGATATTTACTTTTATTAGTCGATTAAAAATATGATTAAAATGACGTATATACATAATACTGTTGCAATTTTTTAGAAATGGCGAAAGTAATAAATAAATGAATGAGACAAAAGTATAAGGACATGTTCAAATAATAATCAACTGATATCTATCTATACTAATATATTAAAAGGCGTTCCTAAACAAGGAACATTGTCCACATAGCTCTCTCCCTTAATGTGTTTTACTTCATGTAATCCACATACTATAAAAAAAATGCATTGTATAGGATTTGATCCCATGACTTCAAGCTTATATACTAAAGTCTTAACCACTAAATCAAGTGATATTTGTCTTAACCACTAAATCAAGTGATATTTGGTGTTATTATTCTAAAGTAAAAAATATTAATAAATGAAATATATAAGTACACAGGACAAAGTCCGGGCTTAAAAACTACTTCCTCCGTAACGGAATGAATGCAACAATTGGATATTATTTGTGAAGTTTAAAATATTCAATTGTTGCATTCTTTCTGTTACGGAGGAATTATTTACTTTTATAAGTGATTTTAAAATATGATCAAAATGACTTATATACTGTTGTAATTTTTTAAAAATGATGAAAGTAATAAATAAATGAATGCGACAATAAGTATAAGCCTATAAGGACATGTACAAGTAATAATGTATTATAGACAAGTCATTTATTATGGCCCACAACGGATTGAGACTAAACACCTTCTTTGGCCAAATTATGTATCACAGTCCACAGGCCACATCTATTACCACTAATCCACTCTCACTTTTCTACCCGTACCCGGTTGAGCCCAGAAATGAATGGGCCTATTTAGTTTTTGATTGACTTTGGGCCTGGGTCCACTATAAAGGACCTCTCATCATCTTGGTCTTTGAAGGCAATATCTTGGAGAGGGACATGCGATATAGCCATGATAGCCCATAGCCTAAAACATTTAATAAACTCCAATGACGCTAGAATTTAGAGTATGTTTGGTTCAATGTTATTGTGCTCTAAGAAACGGAATCAATTAACTATTCTCTTTCTTTTTGTTTGGTTCAACCCTTCCTCAATCCTTTACTATCACTTGGTGGTCATGGACTCCTCTGGTTTGTTTATTTTCCATCCTGCTCAAGTAACAAAATCCATTTGTTGGTAGTAATGATTATCAATCTCTTTCCATTCCAAAGCTTGAAACAAACACCTAAATATAACAAGTTTTGTTATCATTCCACTCCTGTATTTAATTCCATTCCTCTTTCTTTCCATGACTTGAACCAAACATACTATTAATGTTGAACCAAATATACTCTTAACGTTGAATCACCTAGTCTCACTATGTCAGTTCACATGAGAAACCGTCTCATACTCAGTCCCTTTTTACTTGTCATAATTTGGGAATAATTTTTATTGTTATGTTTTCCACTTCTATATTACTTTTGACCAAAAAAAAAATTAAGTGTAGTGGTACGTTAATTTTTTTTTGTTGAATAATGGAAACTTGACAACTATTTTAGAACTTTTCTAAAATGAAAATTTTGACAATTAAAATAGGACGGAGGAAGTATAAATCTTTGTCATCATTTTTATGTTTGATTTTATTTATGTGGAAGAATTGACGTGATGGACTAAATTACGAGTTGACAAAAGAAAATAGCTTGAACTAGAGATTAATGAATTGTACAAGAAAAAAAGAACTCAACTATGGATAATATTCACAAAAATAGATTTAATGATATTAAAGAATTGTCCGCCTGATTTCATTGTTGCCAACATAGGTCAAACTCTTCTGGTAACACTATGCTCTTTTTCCGTACAACTCCACAATCTTGTACAGTGAGCCATTTCGTCGATTACATCACGTTTTTGTCTAATATCCGGAGAACAAATTAATGATTAAGTTTAGTCCAAACACTTCCTCGTCTCAAAGACAAGTATACAAAGACATTCTAGGTTTCACCCCCGTGGCTAATTTTGGACTACATCTTGGAGTTCCAATAGATATTATGGAGAAGAAATCAGTTCATTTTAATTTTTTATTAGACAAGGTTGGGCAAAAAATTCATAAATGGAATGAGCTGCCACTTCCTATGCCGTCAAAAATTATTTTGATTAACACTATCCTTGTTGCTATGGTTTCCCACATTATGTCTAGTTTTCAGTTGCCCATAGGAATCACGGGAAAAATTGAGTCGCTTTTGCATTCTTTTTTATGGGCTAACAAGGGTCGAAAAGGTATTAGTTGGGTTAAAAAAGGTATTACTCAACTTCCTAAAGGAATGGGTGGTTTGGGTATTAGATCACCAGCAATTATTAACTCATGTTTTCTGATGAAGCAAGCTTGGAGAATTTATAAATTTCCAAACTTGTTGATTTCCAAGATTTACCATGCAAAAGGGAGAACTATTCAGAATATGGGTTCCACTCATTCTAGGTCCATAAACCTATCTTGGGGTTTCAGAGGAATTTGTAATGCAGAAAGAAGGTTGTTTGAAGGTTGTGCGTGGAAAATAGGGAATGGTAAAACTGTCAATGCCTTTTCGAACAAATGGTCGGGTGCAGAATAGAATTCCGCAGGCAAATAATAATCTGACTCTAAGGGAAATTCAGAAGTTGAAGGTTTCAGATGTAATTAATCCTCTCACCTTCTCATGGAATCACCGGGTACCAACTAGTGAGACGTTGTTTTTCTTTCAAGGACGCGCAAAATATCTTGTCTATGGAACTGCCAACTAACAATGAGCCTGATTATTTGTACAGGACTAGAAGTACTTCAGGTAACTTTACAATGAAGAGTGCTTATGCTATGATGGCAAAGGATAAGATCTTAGGAACAAAGGAGAATGATGCCCTCATTCAACCAGGTCTGAATTTGTTTAAATGTATTTGGCATATGCCATTTCCTCCTAATTGGAAAGTTTTCCTATGGAAAGTTGTTCTCGATAGGCTTCCTACGGAAGATAACTTGACAAAGAGAGGTGTGGATATCAGTCCATATTGCCTGGATTGTGGCAATATTGTGGAGAGTTAGAATCATATTTTCAAAGATTGCCCTAGAGCAATTTCTTTTTGGAACCAAGGTTCTATCTTGGATCCTTCAATCGCATATGATCCTTTAAACAACAAAGCTTGGATCATTAGTCATATCCTGCTTTTTCGAAGCGAGGATGGTTATCCTAGTACCCGTTTGATAACCTGTGCTATAGCATTATGGAGTTTGTGGAATCAAAGGAATGACAGAATTTTTAGGCCTACAAATAACAACATGTCGATGGCTCAACGTATGGCGCACTATCAGCAAACTCAAATTAAATGGAGTACTCAATCTAAGGTTGCAGGCCTTACTTTCCTTCACCCTCCAGAGAATGAGTTGCGTTCTCCTCCGGGTTTCTTGGCAGCATCGATAGGTCACTACAAACAAGGAACAGCTGAGCAGATAATGGTGTTTGATGGAGCGTGGTTCAAGAAATATAATTCAGTGGGATCGGAGCTGGTTGGTGTGTCATAGGCAATAATGCTTCTTCTACTGTGGGTGTGCAAAATGTGATTTCAAGGAAAGGGGGTACTTATGGCAATGCTTGTTCGGCGATACAAGCGGAATTCATCGCTTGTCTCTATGCGCTGGAATGGGCTTTAACAAACAACTTCCAAAATGTTCTGATGTTAACAGACTCCACTAACCTTGTTTCTATTTTGCAGGGTACTCTACTTCCTCCTATCTCTCTTGATTGGACAACGAACAAGATTTTGAACTATGCCAATAATTTCAATTGGTGCATGGTGCGTAAGGTTCCAAGAGCTCAGGTCGCAGAAGCTGATAACATCGCTAAATTTTGCATGAAGTCAATGACAAACTTCGCGAGTTGATTTTTATATATATATATATATATATATATATATATATATATATATATATATATATATATATATATATATATATATATATATATATATATATATATATAGGTCAAACTCTATCGATTCCCCGCAAGTCTACATCTAGATCGATGGATCTTGGAATAGGAATACTCAATCAGGTAGTATTGCGTGGATCGTTATTCTTGCTCATACCTCTACTAGGCATGGTCATAACCGTTGCCTCCATGCAATCTCAACCCTGTCCATGGAAGCACAAGTTTGTCTACGCGCGCTAATTTGGGCACGTGATCAATACGGTCACGACTGTATTTCAATCCACACAGAGTCATCACTTCTAGTTAATTGTCTCGGTTTCCCCAAGACGGGTTATATCTCCGTCAAATGGGTCATACAGGATATCCGAGACATTGCTAACTTAACACGGTGGTGTTATATTACCAAGGTTCAACGACTGCAAGTCCATCAAACTCATGACCTCGCGACCTACCTACGTACTCTTAATATTCCTACACCTTTTAGATTTCTTGTCCTGATTTCAGGCATCTTATTCTTAACATCGATATGAATGAAAAAGAACTTATTAGTGGAGATGCTAAAGAGAGAAATTTACCTAGAAAAGCTCTTTTCCCCTCTCTGTGGTACATTTTCTACTCTGATATCTATGAATATTCTTCATATTCGAGCCTTTTGTTATACATTTTCGTTGTTCAATCTATTTTAGTTTGTTCACCTATGATTCAGTACAATCTATTTTTCTTTGTTGACCTATGATTCAGTATATCAACCTCAATTCTTTGTGCTACTTATTCATCTTCATTACTTGTCGAATATTCTCTCTATATATTTTTTATCTTATCACCTAAAATATTATAGTCAAAACTAATTAGAAAACTTTGACTATATAGTGATTATTATATATAAAAAAACATATCAACGACTTGAAATCTTGAATAACAGTACAGCAGAAAATACCGGAGTAGGAGTAAAATTTTAACGGTGTTGAATAGCATGCACAAAGTAGTAACACCTCGGAATCCAATGCGTAAAAGGTAACAACATTGCCTCCATGCAACTTTATATAATGCATGTGGCGTATCTTAAGACTTAACATCAGACAATACAACTTTAATACAGATTATATTGCTTTCATAAAAGTGTATTAGTTTGTGGATTCCTCTTGCCTTTTGCTGTTTTGCATGAATATGCAGAGTGGTTCACACCCATCTTTTGCTTTCTTCCTTTTCAAAAGCTTTGCTTAATGAAAGAATATTACAATATACTACTATTAATATACTTTATATATAAAGTGACCACAAACGAAAGAGTAATAATAATGTCATATTTAAAGAGAAGCAAGAATGGATGGAAAGTTGACATTATGAAGAGCAAAAGAAAGAAGAGAAGAGAAGGGCTGGCGCTTAAAGCAGCCATTTTTTGGACAAAGTGCCAATCACAATATAGCCATTTATTTACCTGCCAAAGAGAAAGAAAATTGATCATTTAAAAAGGTTTTGATATAGGTAGCCTTTAGGTTGCAAATAAGTATGTATTAAATACATTTCCTAGAATTGTATTAATTGAGGAATTTATAACATATCACCCATCTATCAATATAATTAACGATTATTTATTGTTTAATATTTTTATTTCTAACTTGTTATATGCAGTCCTAAGGGCTGCATATATCATTTCCCATTTAAAGATACTAGGAGGAGTACTCCCTTCAGCATTAATAGTCATACTTATATTCATTTTCATTTTTGTCAAAGATGGCAAATACAGAATTACTATAAATTATTGTGTATCCGATAAAGATAGAGTATCGATCAATTTTTTTTTTCGCTTTAGAGGATTGTTAGTGAATATTGATTCAGGAGAAAAGTGTAGTAGTATTTATGACAAATAAAATAGAGATGTTTATGATGATAACTTACTACTTCCAGCAAAGACTCGGCAAATGAAAGTGAGAAATATAATGACGATAACAATTGCAGCTAATAGTCCAATAATTAGCGCGAATGTCTTCACACTCCTATTTTTGTCGGATCCTAATAAAAAAAAAGGAAAGAGGAAAAAAGATTAGATTCATGCAAAGAAAAAGAAGATAAGTTTTAAATTTGTACGACAAATTAAATCTATAATTAATTAAGTGATAAATTTGTACGACAATCCCAACTATGGAAATGCATGGATCTCTATTTCTTTAAATGATGATACAATATCCCCTCAAAAAAAAAAAAATTTGATGATACAATATTATTTGTTCTAGAATGATAAATGAAATTAGAGTATAGACCTAAACTACACTATTTAGTTCGCCTTGTACTGAAGGATTAAAGCTCTGTTCTTTTGGACCGAATTAATAAAAATTCCATTCAGTTCAGTTTAGACAAATTCAGTTCAGTTCAGTTCTATTCAGTCCAAAAGAACGAAACCTAAACTGCTTTTCTTAATGCTAAATGACTGAGATTTAGAGAAGAAGAATTGTAAAATTTAAGGATTGTAAAAGGATACAAAAAAATGTTAACTAGTCCTTGTATATTAATATACGTACACTATTTTTTGTAAGACATTTTTAGTAACATATATAAACGGAGTAGAAAATTAAGGTAAAAAGTACTTATAATTCTAGAATTACCAACATATAAGACATTATTCTTTTGTTATCTATGTTACAATAATACTTGGAAAAATACTATATTGTCTTTTCTTTTTTTACAAATTCTAGTTGTAGAAAAACATTGTGCTAAAATTTTTTTGTCAAATTTTCTACAATAATTGAAAGAATGAAGCAATATATATGTAGTGGCAGAATCAAACTTGTCGAGCAAGAGTTTTAGAAAAGAAAAAGAAAGAAAACAATAACAAAACTATCTATTGAGATACTTTTTATTGTCTAATTATTCATACACCATTAGCATTATTCTCCCTCCATCTCAAAATTCAAGTTCCGTTTCTTTTTGCACGGTCTCCAACATGTATCATTGACCATCAATATCTTTAGTTAAGCATAAAAAGTTGATATTATAAAACTACACATTGAGATGAATCTAGCAAGATCCCACATGACTATTTTTTTTGTATATATAGCATTGAGAAAATTTGGTCAAAGGTTTTAAAGTTTGTTGTGAAAAATAAAAACGTAACTAGCTACTTCCAAATTAATACCATAGATTATGGGACAGAGGGAGTAGTATTACATAATATGTTAGAAGTAAACTATAGTGATAATAGTCCTGATAACATATCGACAATAAGCGAAATCTCTATAGATTCTTGTTGTACTTGTATAAGAATCAAGAATGTCTCAAAATTGTCGTGTGACTGGATTATGATTTATAAAGAACAAACTTACCAATATTATTTGAGTTGAAATATGCACGACCACCTCCAATAGTATACCTCACGTAACATTTTCCTAAATACATATCACCGTAACCACTTGTTGCACAAACCATCTTAACTTGTTTATCAGCCTCTTGCAAACAATCTTGACACTGCCCTTCATTCAAGTCCCCTACACATTGCGCAATCACCGCAACATCCTTAGACCCTCCCGCCCTATAAATCTCTCCTTCACCTCCCACCACCCCATCCAACACCGCGTCGCGGTTCGTTATCTTATCCGCTATCCCCGTAGGAGTGCCACATTTTTTCATGACCACTGTCTTATCCTCGGTCCCAATGAACGTGTCATTATCATACTTAACGTAGCACCCTTCAAGCTGAATGACCCCTCCACATGCACCGGGGCATAGGGCTCCTAGACGACTAACCGAGTTGGCTACGCACGTAGCGCAGTCCGGCATGGAGAGGTCGCCTCGGCATTGGTAGATGCCGTAGACAACGTCGTGCGGGGAGGTCCCCGCGACGGCGAAGTGGTTGTAGGACATGTAGGTGGCTGAGTTGACAAGGGAAGTGAGGAGGGAGTTGAGGTTTGAGGTGTAGGTGGAGTCGTCGGAGGAGTATCGGAGTTGAGAACAGCCGCCGTAGATGAAGGAGTTGAGTGTAGAGGATTGGGAGAGGGAGATGGAGAGGAAGAAGGGGAGGAGTATCATAGGGAATATTATTGGAAGTGATGGTGCCATTTCAAAGTAAAGGGAAGAAAGTGATGGAGAGAATTAAGTTGGTGTTTTGAAGGGAGGTTACATAAGCATATATCACTTGTTAGTTGGTCGTTTTTTCTATGGTCTTTAAGGATAATGTTAGGGGCATTCTTGTAAAAGCATTGATAAGTTGTTAATTTATATTATGAAGAAAAACTTATCTTCATCTAAATCACCAAATAATAAACACAGGGTCGTTCTCGACATTTTGTAGGCAGAGGCAAAATAAAAATTTAAGGCGCCTTTATATATAAATATATAGGTAGTGGTGGAGCTAAGATTTCACCACCAACAATAATTTTTTTTGTGAGTAAGTATAGTATTTTATGTAAAAGTTATGTTCTTTCGACTCGAAGATCTCCACGTCCGACACCTGGAGTGCGTGTCAGTGTCTAACTCGCCTATTTGTTGGAATTTTTTCAATTTTTTGGCCCCAAAGAAAGTGTCCTAGTGTCCCACCCATGTCCAAGTGTCGAGGTTCCGATACGAGAGACTTGAGGTGAAATGAGGGAGAAAGTAAATATTAATTTGAAACTAAAACTTATTAATCCATAGCATATTATAGTATGATGTTAAAAAAAATAAGATTAAGTCTAATATATTTGAAGTATAATACTAGTAGACTAACGCTAATGTTTAAAAAAATAAAGAATTTTTTAAAAGGAATAAAGAAAAATGTAAAAAGAAGTGAACTAAAATTTAAAAGCAATTACCTTACATGTAAAGGAATTTTGGAGATGAATTAAAGAAGAAAAACGTAAAAAGAAATGTTAAAAAAACAAATTTTATATCTCATGGGATTTGAACCCAAGTCTTGTGGGTGCAATAACACACAACTAACCATCAAACCAAACTAAGTATTTATTACATATAATTGTTGTTGCTTTCCTTTATTTAAACTATTAAAAAAACTAGGCCCCTTTCTTCTTTGGGCTCGGGCGGTTGCCCCTCTAGACAACCCCCGGGTGGGGCCTGAATCAACACTATTTTTAGCTAAATATGCTATCCTTCACAATGGCTATATAGTGCATGTTGCCTTTTTCTTTATGGTAAGGAGAAGAACCTTGGTTAAATCTGAACTCACATGGTGTCTTTGCTAACACCTAAACGTTGATAAACTTTAGTAGTATAAAGGAAATAAAATAATTAAGTTTGTATATATTAACTTTACCTCGTAATTTGTTCATTTTTGTTTTACCCACCTAGCTAGTGCTCATATGCATCCTTTTTCTTTTCTTCTACCTACTTTCATTTGGTAATGTTTTTACTCTATATTACCCTACCCTTTTTATCTCACTTTTTCCCTCCCTTAAGTAATTTAATGACATCCATTTAATAGATATAAATTTTACCTTACTTTCTCATCCTCCTCCATGAAGAAGTTGTACCTTACTTGACTAATTTAATGAACTTTATTTTTTTTGATGAAGTTAACAATACATTCTCTATTTTATTTTTTACCTACAATATTGAAGTATGATATGAGAATTTTAGGACAAGTGAGAGATAGATAATAAACTCCATGTATTAAAAGAGAGAAAGAAAGAATACATTACCAAAAATATTAATGTTCGTTGGAAATAATATACAACATCCTAAAATGAAAAAATGTTGCTAAGTAAAAAAAAATTGCTCAAAATTAGTGGAACTCAAGTTATAACTTTTCTCTAACTTATTTCAATAAGTTGAATAGAATTAGAGTCAACAACACCTAAAAACAATAAAAACATAATGGTCAACATATAATGAGGTTATAGGTACATTACTTATCTGTTAGGTGTGTGCGAGATTCTTTTTGCTCAAAAGCTCAAAAGTTGTAACCTTTCTACCTAAGAACCAAAGGCTTTCTTTTATTAAATAAAAATAATAATAAGACATAAATAAATAAATAAACCAAAGGCTTTTGATTGAATTTCTAAAAGCATTGGGTAAGATAGAACACTCTCAAATCTCATTGGTGGAAACTAAGAAAAGATACCTAAAGGTTAAAGTCTTAAAGGATCGTATGTAGCACACTTTAATAAAGATTAAAAGTAATATGAATATGAGTGAATATCTCAAAAGCATACTATATAATTCAATGAATTTCCTAAGAAGTCAGAACATGATACAGAATTACAGTTTACATGCTGGACAATATGGCCCATTAGCCCACAATCTCCAAGCTAGCATTGGCCCATTGGACCGTTTAGATAAAACTCCATATACATATACCACCAAATCATAGAAATCAGGAGGCATGACATCTACTATGAAGAAACATGCAGGAGTGGATAGTCTGATAGATCGAACATTACTCACGTCACGGTCACGGCAAGACTACAGGTGTAGGTTTGGACTTTGGTTGAGCCCAAATATAGTCTTCGTTTATTGTTTATGCTAGTTATTGACCCGAGCTTAGTGAAAGAATATAATCCCTTCATTATTCTCATTATCATAATTAGGTTATATACATAATACTAAGAGTCAATCTAGGCTATAAACAAGGAAACCAATATACGATTGCCTAAATACAAGGATTACGAGAATATCTACATATATTCTAACACACCCCCACAGTCGAAGCGGGAGGTGGACGAATGCTGAGACTGTCCCGAAAGTCTTCAAACAAAACCAAAGGAAGGCCCTTAGTAAAGATGTCGGCTATCTGAAACCGAGAGGGGACATGTAGAACACGAACTTGGCCACGGGCTACCTTTTCCCGAACAAAGTGAATATCCATTTCAATATGCTTCGTGCGTTGATGCTGAACAGGATTCCCAGAGAAATAGATAGCACTAACATTATCACAATAAACCAAGGTAGCAGTCGGAATAGGACAATGAAGCTCTAAAAGAAGATTGCGTAGCCAGCAAGATTCAGAGACCACATTGGCCACACCACGATACTCGGCCTCAGCACTAGACCGAGATAGAGTAGGCTGGCGTTTAGCAGACCAAGATAGTAAGTTATCACCAAGAAAAATACAGTAGCCAGAGGTGGAACGACGGATATTGGGACAACCCCCCCAATCTGCATCAGTGTATGCAATGAGCTTGGAGATAGAATAGGGGTAGAGATGTAAACCATGGTCCAGAGTACCCTGTAAGTAGCGCACAATGCGCTTAAGTGCATGCATGTGGGCATCCCGGGGATCATGCATATATAAACAAACCTGCTGCACAGCGTATGAAATGCCAGACTTGGTGAAAGTGAGATACTGAAGAGCTCCAGCAAGACTTCGATACATAGAAGGGTCGGCATATGGATCACTGGAGGTGGAACTCAATTTAGGCTTAGTATCCACCGGTGTATGAGAGGGCTTGCAAGCAGACATGCCAGCACGTTCAATAATCTCAGTAGCATACTTCCGTTGAGAAAGGAAGAGGCCGCCTGAATGACGGGTAACAACAATACCCAAGAAATAACTGAGAGCACCCAAGTCTTTCATAGCAAATTCAGCGCTGAGTTTAGATATGATTGACTGTAGTAGAGCATCTGAAGAAGCTGTCAAAATAATATCATCAACATATAATAACAAGTATGCCATAGAAGTGCCTTGACGAAATATAAACAAGGAATGATCAGAGGTGCTGCGAGAGAAACCAATAGTAGAAAGATAATATGCAAACCGTTGGTACCAGGCACGAGGCGCCTGCTTGAGGCCATATAAAGACTTCTTTAACAGACACACATGATCAGGATAAGTAGCATCCCGATATCCCAAGGGTTGATACATAAAAACAGTCTCTTTTAAATATCCATGCAGAAAAGCATTCTTGACATCCAGCTGATGAATGGACCACTGCTTAGAGAGAGCTAAGCTGAGAACAGTCCGAATGGTAGCCGGTTTGACAACCGGACTGAAAGTCTCACCACAATCCACGCCAACCTGCTGAGTCTTGCCATCACCTACAAGACGGGCCTTATGCCTCTCAAAAGAACCATCAGAGTTTTCTTTATGAGCAAAAATCCACATAGAACGAATCACATTAACTCCAGGGGGGCGGGGTACTAATTCCCAAGTCTTATTTTCAATAAGAGCATTATACTCAGCATCCATTGCCAGTTCCCAATTAGGGTCACGCAAAGCCGACACCGGGTTACGGGGTAAAGGTGAACGGATAGTGGTGGATAGGAGATTAAATTGGCGCTTGGGCTTAACAATACCCCGTTGACTACGGGTAATTGGGCTGCGGGTAGGCTGGGTAGTAGTAGGGAGGGGAGTAGTAGTGGAGAGAGCTGGGCGGTCAGGTGGGTGGGCTGGAGAAAAAGCGGAAGCAGGGGCGGGGCCTGCTAACTGGGTAGGAGAGAGAGGGGGTCCAGGCTAGGCCTGGCTAACACGGGCCGATCCAGGAGGTGCAAAAGCAGGGTCTGGGAGGGAGGAACTGGACTGGACCAGCGAAGGAAGGGAAGGGCGGGTGTTTAAGGAAGGCTGGGCAGAAGGATCAGGGATAGGGGAGGGATCCAGGAGGCCCACATGAGGCGGCCCAGTAGGGGATGCGGGGAGATGGACAGTAGGAGCAGGTTGGGCCATCTGATGGAGCACATAAGGGGAGATGCCCTCATCTAAGAAGTCATAAGTGGAAGATTGTGACTGATGAAGAGAAGCAAAAGGAAATTGACTCTCATCAAATATGACATGGCGACTTATGATTATTTTTCGTGACGAAATATCATAACACTTATATCCCCGATGATTAGATGGGTACCCCAAAAACACACACGGTGTAGAACGAGGTTGAAGTTTATGAATGGTGGTAGAAGGAAAAAGAGGATAGCACAAACACCCAAAAACCCGAAGATGAGAATATAGAGGATCCCGATTATAAAGAATTTTGAGTGGAGTTTGGTAGTCTAATACTTTGCTAGGAAGAATATTAAGAAGATATGTTGCCATGGCCAAGGCATGATGGCAAATATAAGGAGGTAAGGAAGCATGGACCATAAGAGTTCGAATGATATTGTTAATGGTGCGAATTTTCCGTTCTGCTTTGCCATTTTGAGAAGAGGTATAGGGACAAGAGAGGCGAAATGAAAGACCATTAATTTTACAGAAATCCTGAAATGGACCATTATCAAATTCTTTACCATTGTCACATTGGATATTTTTAATTTCGCGATCAAATTGAGTGTGAATGAAAGCTCTAAAATTAAGAAATGTGGAGAATACATCAGATTTCTTGGAGATAGGAAAAGTCCACAAATAGTTAGAGAAATCATCCAACAACACAAGATAATAACGATGTCCCGAAGAACTTAACACAGGTGAAGTCCACAAATCATTATGAATAATATCAAAAGGTAATATAGTACATGAATTTGAGGCAACAAAAGGTAATTTAATATGTTTGCCAAGAGGACAAGAATTGCAAATATGAGAACTACGTGATGAAGTACACTCAATAACTTTATTCTTCTGAAGACAAGAAAGAACAGGATCCCCCGGGTGGCCAAGTCGCTCATGCCATAAAGAAGGAGCTAAGGCCGCAAAAGTAGAAGGAGAGGCATTATTTGTAGTGGTGGTAATAGGATATAGCTCGCCCCGACTGTCACATCTCATTAGACGCATCCCCGTCTGATCCCGTCTGATAGTCCTTCACTAGAAAACCCAAATGGATCAAATTCAACAGAAACATAATTGCCAGTGGTAAATTTTCGCACTGAGACCAAGTTTTTAATTAATTGGGGAGCATGAATGACATTTTTTAAGGCTAAAGGTGGGTTGGGGGAAGATAATGTAGTGTGACCATAACCAAGTATCGGGATTGAATGACCATTACCAGCAAGAATGCCACGATTATTGCTCAAATGAAAATAAGAAGAGAGGTTACCGGAGGTCATGTGAGACGTTGCACCGGTATCCATGTACCAGTTGGCATCCGGTGGCGTGAGACCCAAGGTATACATTGCTGCCTCGATATCTGTGGCACTGGGCTGTCCAGCTTCGGCAGTTGCATAGGCCTGTGGGCGGGCTCCCAGGACTCCTGGGCCAGGATGGTTCGCTGCCTCGCTGGTGGCCTGGGAACATAATTGGGCCTGGCCCAATTACTTGCTGCTGCTGGGTACGGGCAGGGGGGGTATTTGCCATGGCCATTGCCAAGACCATGTACCCCACTGCTGTGGCTGCCAAGTCGCGGGACCCGAGGACTACTGCTGCGAGCCACCACTACAACAGTCACCGTGGCCACCCCCGTTGCCACGGCCGCCAGAATGAGCACCACCACCAGATTTTTTATGATTATTATTATGGCGATGTTGAGGCTTTTTCCCACCATGATTAGAAGTTTGAGAAAAAGGGGTAGGAGATTCATCTGAATCATGTGTAGAGGCAACCACCATAGCAGCGGTGGCGCCGGCGGTGGCGACTTGTTTGGCAAAACCGGCCTCCTCCAAAGTAAGCATAGATCTTGCTTGATAGAAAGGAGGAAGAGGAGAAGTTTGGCGAATTAACGTACCAACAGTGCTATAGGCCGGAGTAAGACCGGAAACCAATTGTAATACAAGACGGTCATTGGAAACCGGAGAACCAACGTTCTTGAGTTGATCGGATAATTCCTTGAGACGTTGACAATATGCCGAAGCATTCGAAAAATCCTCCATGGCAAGATGAGAGAATTCTTGCTCAAGGGCCACGGCACGGGAGTTTTTGTTATCTTGGAAAATGTCACGGAGGCGGTTCCAAGTATCCATGGCCGTGGCATCCGGTTCAATAATTGTATGAAGAAGATCAGTTGAAATGGTGGAATACATCCACTGCAAGACGGTAGCGTCAAGCGTCGTCCAAAGCTCTTTCTCCTCCGTGGTGGAAGGGGACCTGACCGAATCATCCTTAGGAGGGATGATGTGGTGGAGAACACGGTGGGAGCGAGCGTGGACCTTGAATAACTCAGCCCAAGTCGCGTATTGCACGTTTTCCATCTCAAGGAGGATAGGAATATTATTCTTGATATTAGAAACGGCAAGAACGGGGTGAAAAGTAGAAGGGTTCTTTGAGTCAACCATGGCTGACGGGAAGAGGGAACGTGATGGTACACGGCGGGGCTGTGGGCGGAAGTTACGTGAAAGGAGAGGAAGAAGGAGATCCTCTAGGATAGGCTAACTGATACCATGAAAGAATATAATCCCTTCATTATTCTCATTATCATAACACTTAGCTCGATATATTGAAAAAAATGTATTTTTTAAGTATTAAATTTGAATGTATTAGTTAAAGATCTTTATAATCAATTAAAAAATAATTTATAAAATATAATTTGAGAGGATTATTTAAGGTATCCGGTTAAAAAACAAGTTATTACTTTCTAGAATGTCTCACAAATTATTTATGTTTTAAGATAATGCAGTAGATAAATTGCAAAATTTGTCTTCATATTCTACATCTATGTTTTAAAAATTGAAGTAATTGTACGTGTTGTATGAATTTAACTTTAGCATTATGTTATTCTCATTTAAAGATCCTTAATCCTAAACATTAAAAAATGAGGTCATTAACCTAAACGTATACAAGCTTGATTCTCTCCTTTTCTTTTCATTTTTCTTTTTTTAAAAACTGATACTTTATAATTTTCTTTAATTTTGTTTCTTATCATTTATGTGTCATTTTCAGTATACAATGTTATTCTCTAGTTTTGCGTAAGCTAAGAAATCTTTATTAAATTAAGATGATAAGAAACAAAGACAATCTACAATTGACTTGCTTAAAGTAATTAAATTAAGTTTATAAGATCAGAAACTTTTGCATAAACATTATAAGGTTTCAGTGCAGTTACAATGCATTCCAATCAAAATAAGTGTGGAATTCTAGTGTACATTATAAGGTTTCAGATGACTAATGTATAGTCACAAAATTTGTTTGGTAATCACCGGAAAAACTAATGGATAAATCCAGGTGACACAGAAATTAGTTCGTACAGGCCACGGCTACCGAAAAGCGGGCCCCTACTACCACTCCAACTCATATACACGTCATCACAATGCACCTAACTGAATTTTGCCACGTCAAATCATGATTTGCTCCTCCCAGCACATAGCCACGTCATACTAGTAAATATTCCTAGTCATATTTTTTGACTTAGTTTAGATTAATATTTTAATAGTTGGTTGGTGTGTCGTATTGAGGCTATTTTTAGGGTGTAAAATTGTAATTACATCCTAAGGGCGGCCATATTAGCCAAGTCTTCGAGATATTCCTTATAGTTGAACTCTAAAAAAAATTCTCTTTTATCAACAAAAATAGAAAATATCCTAGTCCATTATAATTAATATTCTCTCATTTTTGTTGTATAGGATTACAAGTGTAAGTTTATAAATGATGTATTTTGTGGGTTGAAAATTATAATGACCAAGACTTCAAATTGGATTAATAGTGCTTATGAAAATAGATGATCTTGCTATTTTTTGTTTTCCAAAGTTAAAAGGCATTTTTAGGACTTGGGTTTTGTCCTAACATTAAAACCAAAAAAGACATGAAATCCAACGACAAAATAAATATGTTAGTATAAAATGTTGAAGTACAAAACATTTTCTAAAAAAATTACAATTATAAATTTTTTTCACAAACATTACAACAATTAAGGTCTTCGTTTATCATGTACTAACCTCCATAACTAAATAAGTGACACACTTCTTCCTTTTTGTGAGAGTTTTTTCGAAAGGAGCGCGTCACTTATTTAGATACAGAGGAAGTATAACAGACAAATAGACAATCAACAGTAGTCCTCACTTATATGCCTCTCAAGCTTTATCCCTAAACAACTGTTAGGACTCTATTTATGTTATTTATTAGGAATAGGTTTGTTATTCTTAATTAGTGATGAAGTAGGACTCTAATTTAGGATGTATAAATATACTTGATTGATGAATGAGAAGGGTGACGGAAATTGAACTAAACTTAACATGGTATCAAGAGCCTAAACTCTGAAATTCTCTCTACCAAAAATCTGAAAATTTCGAACCACAAAAATCGAACCAAGACTCAATTTTTTCGAGTTCTTTGACAAATCGAACCAAGATCCTATTGTTGGCTTTGAATTTTTTTCACTCTTCATCATAGATTCCCCTCTTCGAACCTATTCTCGCGGATCTCGTAGAGTAATCATGACAGAAAATACCGAAAATACTCCACCAAAACCGGACCCAGCCTATTTTCTAGGCTCTAATGATAATCCGGGCAACGTTATCACTCCGATTCAGTTGAAAGATGATAACTTTGATGAATGGGCACGCGCGATTCGCATGTCTTTGAATGCAAAACGAAAACTTGGATTCTTGGATGGAACTATTCCTAAGCCTACTACGGCTGAAAAATTGGCAGATTGGAGCACGATACATTCGATGCTGTGTTCATGGCTATTGAACACGATCTCCCCGACGGTGCGTACGTCCGTATCGTTTTTTGAAAACGCTCATGATTTGTGGGCTCACCTGAAGGAACGTTATTGTGTCTCTAACGGCACAAGGATTTGTCAACTCAAATCTCAGATTAGCGATTGTAAGCAGCAAAAGACTGAATCTTTAGCTGACTATTTTGGTCATTTGACTCGTCTGTGGGACGAATTAGCATCCCAGGAAGTCGCGCCTACTTGTTCTAAGGGTGGCGCCGATTGCGAAGTCATTCGCTTTCTTGAACAACAACGTTCCGACGATCGTTTGCATCGTTTCTTGATTGGTCTTGATGATTGTTATGGCCCGCTTCGCTCACATCTTCTCGCGCAAGCTCCTTTGCCTACGGTGGCTCGCGCATATCAGATCATCGCTCAAGAGGAGCGCCTTCGAGGCCCTAGCGCCTCTTCTTTGCCTTCACCGGGTGAGACTTTGGCGTTCAAGGTAGAATCTAAACCTAAAACTCGTTCTTTTAATGACTCTGTGATTTGCCCTCATTGTAATCTTGAGGGCCATGATATTTCCGGCTGCTTTGAATTGATTGGATACCCCGAGTGGTGGGGGGACCGCCCTCGTGGTCGGCGTGGAGGTGCGGCGAACGGGGTGGCGAGATCGACCCGCGGCCGTGGCGGCAGGGGGAACGCCACCAGGCACGCGCCCAACAAAGCCGTGGGCGGTGGTGGTGCGTCGCATGAAAACGCGAGTGGGGGGCTTCGGCTTCCCAACCGCGTGATCCCGTGAGTGTCGGACTTGCAGGCATCACAACTGAACAGTGGCATAACCTTTTGGATTTGCTGAACTTGCCACAATCAAAAGATCGTTTGAACGGTGAGTCTTTATGGATTATTGATACCGGTGCTACACATCGTGTGACATGATGGTTTTCTTTATTATGTGCTGTCCGGAAAATCAAAGGATGTCCGATAGGTTTGCCGGATGGTAGTTCTGCAGAAGCTACTCATGAGGGAGATGTGCTTCTTCCTGGAAATTTAAAACTCCATAATGTTCTATTTGTGCCTCATCTTGATTGTAATCTGATTTCTATTCCGCAGTTATTAGATTCTGCGAATTGCATCGTTCAGTTCACTAAAACTTTATGTGTATTACAGGACCGCAGGACGAGGACGCTGATTGGAGCGGGTGAGCGGGACGATGAACTTTTCTTTTTCCAGGGCGTTCCTAAGGTGAAGATCAATGTAGTGGATGGCATGACATCTATTGATATTTGGCATAAACGTTTGGGGCACCCTTCGGAGAAAGTTTTACGTCATTTACCCTGTGTGAGTCCTTCTAGTATAAGTGGTTGCAATAACGATGGTTGTGATGTTTGTTTTCGCGCTCATCAACCTAGAACTAGTTTTCCTAAGAGTAATAGTCGAGCTAGTAGGATTTTTGAGTTAATTCATTGTGATTTATGGGGGCCATATCGAACAAAGTCCAATTGTGGTGCTTCATATTTTTTAACTATAGTGGATGATTTTTCTCGTTCTGTTTGGACGTACTTATTATATAATAAATTGGAAGTTCGGATTATGTTTATGCATTTTGTGGCTTTGATTGATCGCCAATTTGAACGAGAAAATAAAACGTGTGTGCAGTGATAATGACACTGAATTTAATTGCCTGAAACCATACTTTGTGCAACAGGGAATTATTTTTGAAACTTCTTGTGTTAAAACTCCCCAACAGAATGGTAGAGTTGAGAGAAAACATGGACATATTTTAAATGTTGCACGTGCTTTGAGGTTCCAAGCTAATCTACCTTTGAAATTTTGGGGGGATTGTGTGCAGGCAGCTTGCCATCTGATAAATAGAACTCCCTCTGTTGTTCTTGATTATAAGACCCCATATTAGTGTTTGTTTGGTAAACCACCTACGATGACAGATATAAAGATTTTTGGTTGTTTGTGTTATGCCTATAATATTTCTCATGGGGGTGATAAATTTGCTAGTAGGAGCAGACGTTGTGTTTTTCTTGGTTATTCTTATACTCAAAAGGGATGGAAACTATATGATTTAGAGACCAAGAAATACTTTGTTTCCCGGGATGTGAAGTTTATTGAACATAAATACCCCTTTGGTGCGACTGACCCATTGCCAGTATCGAATGTTGCATCTAATAGTATGGACTATTGTGAGGAGGAGATGCTTACGCCCCTTGTTGAGGTTCCCGTGCAGGTTGAAGGGGGACTTGGTGCAACGGGGGATGGGGCGCATGATGTGGATGTTACTGTGGGTCTTGATGATGGCCCACAGCGTGTGGCCGAAGGGGAGGCCGAGGCTCAGATGCCTCGTGTGATGCCAGGCGTGACCCTGGGTCCTGGGGCGCCTCGTGGAGAGCTCCCTAGTGAGGTGCAGATGCAGGGAGGGTGTAGAGAGGAGGATGTTGAGGTGTTGGGAAGGGGAAACGAACCAAAATCCCAAATGAAAAGTTGCAAGATTTTGTGACTCATACTGTAGTGAAAAAGAAAAGTTCATCAACTCAGGCACCTATTTCAACATCGTCTCAGGTACTCCCTATCCTATTACACATTATGTTAGTTGTGAAAAGTTTTCTGATAAACATCGCAGATTTCTAGCAGCTATCACTGCAGGGCATCCTCCAAAGTCATTCAAAGAAGCTATGAAGCATAAAGGGTGGCGTGAAGCCATGGGAGCTGAGATAAAAGCTCTGGAGGATCAAGGAACATGAGAATTGCAACCTCTTCCTCCAGGCAAGAAGGCCTTGGGGAGTAAGTGGGTGTATACAGAAAAATATGATGAGCAGGGCAAACTGCAGCGGTTGAAGGTCAGATTGGTTATATTTGGTCATCATCAGGTAGAAGGAATTGATTATAATGAAACTTTTGCTCCTGTAGCAAAAATGACAACAGTTCGCACTTTCCTGGCTATTGCAGCGGTGAAAAAATGGGATATTCATCAGATGGATGTCCACAATGCATTTTTACATGGGGATTTGGAGGAAGAAGTGTATATGAAAATTCCTCCTGGTTTTCAGGGAGGAAATACTAATCTGGTGTGCAGGATGAAAAAATCATTGTATGGTTTGAAGCAGGCACCTAGGTGTTGGTTTGCAAAATTGGCCACTGCTTTGAAAGCCTGTGGGTTTAAGCAGTCTTATTCTGATTATTCCTTGTTCACTTTGACCAGGAAAAATATTCAGTTGAATGTTCTAATCTATGTGGATGATATGATTATTGCAGGGAATGATCAGGAAGCTTTACTGAACTTCAAATCTTACCTTGGCAAATGTTTTAAGATGAAGGATTTAGGTGCTCTGAAATATTTCCTAGGCCTTGAAGTTGCCAGGGGGCCGCAGGGAATTTTTATGAGTCAACGGAAGTATGCCTTGGATATCATTTCTGAGGCCGGTTTGCTCGGTGCCAAGCCAGTCGAGTTTCCTATGGAGCAGCACCATCAGCTCGTTTTGGCTGATGGTACTTTGTTTGAGGATCCAGAGAAGTATCGCAGGTTGATGGAAAGGTTGATTTATATTGCTGTTACTAGGCCTGATCTGGCATATTCTGTTCACATTTTGTCACAGTTTATGCAGGCTCCTAAAGTGGTTCATTGGGAGGCCGCTTTGATAGTTCGATATTTGAAGAAAAATCCAGGACAGGGTATATTATTTCGTTCTGATAGTGATCTCCGCCTTGAAGGGTGGTGTGATTCTGATTAGGCTAGTTGTCCTATTACTCGGAGATCCCTAAGTGGGTGGTTTGTGTTGTTGGGATACTCTCCTGTTTCCTGGAAGACTAAGAAGCAGCCTACATTGTCTCGGTCGTCTGCAGAGGCAGAATATCGTTCTATGGCTGCTATAGTATGTGAATTAAAATGGCTTAAGCAGCTACTTGGTGATCTTGGAGTTCAGCATCCTGCAGGGATGAGATTATATTGTGACAATCAATCTGCGTTATATATTGCCAAGAATCCAGGTGTTCCATTTAACGTACTAAACATATTGAGGTTGATTGCCATTTTGTTCGTGATGCGGTATGCGAAAGGTCTTGTGAGGAAATTCATCATATTCTCCTACTAAGATTCAGTTAGCAGATATTTTTACAAAAGCACTTGGTATGACTCAATTTGATTTTTTGTTGTCCAAGTTGGGCGTTCGTAATTTGCACGCTCCAACTTGAGGGAGGGTGTTAGAACTCTATTTATGTTTTTTTTTGAAAGGAAGAACTCTATTTATGTTATTTATTAGGAATAGGTTTGTTATTCTTAATTAGTGATGAAGTAGGACTCTAACTTAGGATGTATAAATATACTTGATTGATGAATGAGAAGGGTGACGGAAATTGAAGTAAACTTAACAACAACATTATCCTATAGTCTAAGTGTCTAACTAATAAATTAGCCACGAGGGTAAGAGGCATAACCTCAAAGTTGGGAGAGAAAAGACGTAACAATATAAGTAAAGTTTGGAATATGTGCCAGACTTCAATTATGTAAGCTTACGCGAGCAAATGGCTCGGTCACATTTGGAGGTAATAGATGGGCACTTCTCCCACTTCTCTGTATTATAAAATCCTCTGTTTTTGCTACATTTGCAACACTTTTATTTGCCTCATTTTTTATTCCTTTTGAAACTTGAAAACTTTTTTAAAAAAAAATTCAGTACATATTGTCATATTGAGCTTATCCTTTCTGGGTTTTCAAGATAAGAATCAAGCAGTGCATATCTCATCTGGGTTTTCCTTGGTAAGAGTGATAAAGGGAGAAAATGTTGGAAGGAAAAGCTATGATTGAGGATACTGATATGCCTTTGAAGATGCAGATCCAAGCCATGGCTTCTGCTTCTCATTCTCTTGATCTATTTGATGTCTCTGACTGCAAATCCATTGCTGCTCACATAAAAAAGGTACAAATACCAACCCACATACTATTATTCCTCCGTTTCTGAAATAATTAAAACGCTTCTCTCGTGTTTTATTTATTTCAGAACGGAGGAGTTATGTTTGTTTCTTATTTCCTTTGTAGACTTGTTTACTGTAGTCCAATGCGCTCAGGGCTAGGTCAAGATTATAGGGTTTAGACGTGTATAGACTCGTGTTTTACTTGTGTCGTGCATTGCCCAATATTTAAGTATTGGACTAGGCTATTTAACATATTTTAAGTGTCAGACTCGACTAGTTTAAACTAGTCGAGAGTTTGTACGTCCACCATCTACTACGGAGTACTTGAGGTAAAATGAGAAGTCATGGTAATTTTCTGAACTACTTCATATTGTAATGTTACTTTTTTCTGATTTATTTTGTACAACTTAAAATGTTGTAGGACTTTGACAAGAGATATGGAGGAGGATGGCAATGTGTGGTGGGTTCAAATTTTGGTTGTTTCTTCACTCATTCAAAAGGAACCTTCATCTACTTCACACTTGAAACACTCAAATTTCTCATCTTTAAAGGGGCTGTCTCTTCTTGACTTCAGAAAGAAACAAGGGTTTATTTGAAACAAAAAAGGGAAATTACCCTTTTTCATCATGTCATTTTCTTTCTAGGTTTTTATTGTCATCTCACTTTCATAGTAGTTGGGTTATTTTCAGTCTTGAAGAGCTGATGCAAGGTTGTTTTTGGTATTTTTCCTTGCTGAGATTAAGACAATTATGTCTGCCCAGTTTTTGTATATATTAGTAGTACTAATGTACTATCCTGATGCTTTACTGCATTATCTGTCTTTATCCTCTAAATCTTCACCATTATTGTTAATTATCTACTTGTGCCTCACTTCTGATATATTTTTTTTATCCTAAATGATAAGATAAGATTGCCATTTCCATTTTAGTTGGAAGATAACCTAAGCTTCTTGGAAACTTCTATCAATAAATTGATTGACTGATAAGATTAAAGATAATCCATAGATTTCTACAAACATATGTTGACTAAGTTGACGCGGTAAGCACAACTGCACAACTTGAGTAGAGTTTGAATTGGAGCTAGCTCGACTCGATTTGCTATCGAACTTCACTTGATTAGAGTGTTAGTGAAGTTCAGATGTTTCGGGATCTAGCTACTAAGTAGCACCGAGATGCCTGCTTGAATGTATATGGCTTTTGCAACGGATAACTATTAACGCAACAACTAAATCAAGATAGAGGGAGTATATAAATAAGGCAAAGATACAAAGAACCAAGGCATTCTTCTGATCCTTTATTATTATGATGATGATGCTCTTCTCATTACTAATTATTTTAAGAGGCATTGTGTTTTCTTGCTCCTCATCATAAGAACATAAAGGGATGGACCCAATATATGGGATTCCATCCCCTCTTAACACGGAAAGGTGTAGATGTATCAATATTCAATTATTACAAGTTGACAACATCACCATTGACCATACTTCGTAGTTATTGACATGGACATTCCCAAGAGGCTAGAATATTGAATTGTGATGTTCGCTTAATCAGCCACTATAGATAGAGAAATGAAAAAATCCTTCATATTAATGTTAATCACCTGGTCCTATCATTTTTTAGGACCAAAATTATGTGGCAGTGGCTATGTTTTGTTTCATTGTCGGACGTTTAGACACCCGTATCCGAGTAGACACTTAATTCATGTCTGAGTAACATAGGGCAGTGGGACCTAAAGTGAGGTGACTTTTCAGTAAACAGGACTCATAAAAGATAAAACCTAGTAATCCACACTTTTCAGTATGTGCTTCTGTTTCATCACTGTGCAATGAATTTTCAATAATGCTAATCCATAGATGAGGTCAGCCACCTAATGTTTAAGCCTGATTTTGTGAAAGAGGTGAGCTTCCTACCCAATCATGTATATATCCTGTGATGCAGAAGTTGATAGCACAGACATGTACATATGTGGAGCAGTGGAGGTGCACATACCTAGCTTTCAACTCACATCAAAATCAATGAGCCCAGCTAATTGTCTAACAGTAGACAATTAACAAAATTTGAAATGTCATTAGCAGGCATTAACCGCTATTATCATTAGCAGTTAATGCAACAAAACTAGTGTGAATTTTGAATGTTTTTTCATTTTCCTTAGACAAAATCGCTATATCACTTAGCGGTTCACTATGAGATGAACCGCTACTTATAGTAGTGGTTTTGTATGAGGAAAATATATATATATAAAATTCTTCGCTTCTACGCTAACGGTACCAATGGAAATATTTTTTGATTGTAGCATAAAGTGAGAAATACTTTGTGTCTTAGCATTATTGAGGGCAAGAACTCCGCAGAAGTTAGTAATACATACATGTACATATGTGGAGGTGCACATAGATAACCTTCACCTCACATCAAAATCAATGAGCCCATGATCCCGGCTAATTGTCTACCAGTGAGACAATTAACAAAAGTTAAAATGTCAGTAGTTCCCTTACTTAAGCATGTTTGCACATTAAGAGTGTTTAGTTATTTACAAAATTAATTTTGGTGTTAATTCTTTTTTTTTTTTATGAGGAAGACCAAGACCTTATTTGACCGATACTTCTTGCAAGTCTGTATGTCCAACTAAGTTGTTCACAACATTCCTTTTGCTATTAATGTTTTTTTTAGTAATGAGGAGGAAGACCTTATTGGATAGACATTTCTTGCAAGTGTGTATATCGAACTTACTAACTTAGTAAACTCTGGCCTTTTGGGAGAAGAGAGGAAAAAGGTAAGAAAATTCCAACTTCCAAGGAGCTCCTAATGGGGTTTGCTTTCATGACCTCAAGGTCAAGATTATCGATTCATCGCTTACCGCTAGGCCAAATATTACTTGTTTTCCTTTTAGTGTACATTCCTAAGTAGTTGGACATATTAACTACTTCCAACTAAAAGTGCTTGTATCCTGTATATCGAACACGATTTAAAACAAATGGTAATCCACCTACTTCAAATAGAATATATGAGTAACCAAGGACTCTTGCTCACTTCGCATGGAGAGCCAAGGTTAAATCTTGCAAGAAAATTTCAATGTTTTTTTTTTGGGGGCGGATTGGGGATTGTTGGGCTGCCGGGTAAGTGGCCCTTGTGCGGAGGACAACCTGAGGAGGATTTTTTCTTACCACGGGGTTCCTGAAAGGGGGCCCCAAAAAAGAAATAGAATATAAAAGTAACAAAGTCAATCACTGATATATGAAGCTGGACCAATTTTGAACTTCCAGAATCAGACAGCAATACGACATCTAGTAAGTGTTTAGACAAGAAGCTTAAGGTGATTGCATAAAAGAAAAGGGTAATGCTCACCATAATACACAGAACAATACAGGGTATCTAAGTGAAGAAAAAGGATTACCAGTGTCTCGAGAGCAACATGTATTGGAATTTGGAAGGTCATGAGGAAATAAAATAGATTGCTTCGAACGCATTTCATTGAAGGCTTCAGAAGATGTTAGATGACTGGAGTCAACAATGGCTTCTTCAGGAAATGTGCCTCTAGATTTCTGATCACAAGATCAGCCATGGCCTCGCAAGTTTCAACAGTGTCACTTCCTACATGAGACAACATGACCACGTTATCAAGCTCGAACAATTCTTCAGGAACGTGTGGCTCATTCTCGAAAACATCAAGCCCTGCACCGCCTAATCTACCTTCGAGCAGAGCAGATACAAGCTCAGTTTCAACAAGATGAGCACCTCTTCCTATGTTTATAAGGATACTCTTTGGACCCAGAGCATCAATGACCTCACGATTGATAATATGACGGGTTTCTTCAGTAAGGGAGCATGAAACAACAAGGATTTCACAGTTAGCTGCCAAGTCAGTAACATTTTCATAGTATCTGTATTGTACATCAGTTTTCTTAGACCTGGAGCAGTAACTAACATCGCATCCAAATGCTTCCACTCTCTTTGCAATAGCATAACCAATCCTACCCAATCCCAGAATTCCTACTGATTTACCAGTGAACTGCAAAGACAGAATAGGTGAAAGTTATGAGCAAATCATAATTATATGCTACTACAATGTCAAAGCTGACCTATGTCCTAACTAAAACACTAACACGAAAAAATTTGCACAAGCAAGTGAAGCATACAAGAGTAATTCTGTGAATAGTTGTTAGTAACTTTACTTCGGCAATGAAGAAAAAGGTAAACTAAGACTGATTCTGCTTCTCTTTTCGGCAGATATGGTCCTGAGGCCGAAATACAGTGATCGCTTGGATAAAGCATGCATGGAGAAAGAAATCATCTACACTTGGTTTCATGGTACGGCTGATATTGCCATACAATAAAAACTTGTAGCTCAACCAAAATACTCCATACTGTAGGCAACATAATATTCAGCTTATCAATTTGACTAACAGAAAGGTCCTGAGTCCTGACAGATTCATCCCTTAAAGTCCAAAATTTGTGATAGCAAAAAAGTCAAAGGAGTTGAAGAAAGGAGAGTTGGCGATCATCGAGGGTGTGTTGGCGATCATCGAGGGCGTGAAGCTACTCGAATGACACTTATGACTCCGTGTTCGATAGCCCAACCGTAGTGATGTAGCTAGCTGAACTTTGAAGTCTTCCGCCTGTTAATACCTGTAACCCTAATCTCTCTCTCCTTACACTTAACCAGATCAATTTTATCAACCCCAACACTGTAACTGGAGATTATCTCCAATTTGGAGAGAGAATTGATCAACTGAGAGTTCACACCATGCACTGCGTTGCTCACAACTGCGTGGATTAAGTTGGAGTTTTGTTTAAGAAATTCATGGTGTGAAGAAAATTCCCAGATTTTGAAGAGGGTGAACTTGAGTTCATCATCTAAGTAAGAGGACATTGGTAGATCATTAATACGCCTTTCTTCTCCATTGGTCAAGGAGACTGGAGAATTGAAGTGTGATTTCCAGCCTAATTAATTTTGTAATTTTGTCTCTCAAGAACACAGGGCAAAAGATGCTACTTTTCTGAAAGAGTTAAATAATTTTTTACAAGGAACACAAACTCATGAAGTATGGTTATTTTAATATTTACAACTGCACAAAAAATGGACTTCTACTAAGATTGTTTTCAACATAGAATCTTTATTATACCTCAAGGCCCAAGGGCATCTTGTAAATTTTGAAGTTAACAAAAACACCGTGAATTTAGCTAACCTCGGGAGCACCGAGGTAAAAACCCCGCAATTACAAGTAGTTGACAAATGTTCAATTTGCAATTTTATGGCACCATCCTCAGTCGAACAATTAAAAACGATTTGTTGCCTTAAATTTAGAATATATGCCCAGTATCATTTAAAAATAAGTTAGCTATCTGCAACATAGAACAATCAAACAACTGGTGTCAACAGTGGTTTGGCACTGAAGTGAGCCTCCAAGTTCCCAAGAACAAGATTTGCCATGTCAGTGCGGGTCTCCACCGTTCCACTTGCAACATGAGGCAAGAGTACTACGTTCTCAAGTTTAAACATCTCTTCAGGAACGTGAGGTTCGTTTTCAAAGACATCAAGCCCCGCCCCAGCTATCCGGCCTTCAGCAAGCGCTTTCACCAGCTCGGGTTCATCAACATGAGGACCCCTTCCGATGTTAATCAGAACACCCTTAGGACCCAAGGCATCCATGACTTCACGGTTCACGATATGCCGTGTTTCTGCAGTTAGGGCACAAGCTACTACCAGTATGTCACAATTAGAGGCAAGTTCCACAACACTGGGATAGTAAGTGTAACTCGAATCTGACTTTTTGGTTCGGGAAAAGTAAGAAATTGGACAGTCAAATGCTTCAGCTCTCTTGGCAACTGCAGCACCAATCCTACCCAAACCAATAATTCCAACCTTTTTGCCACTAAACTGGAATGACAAAGCAAAAAGAGCAGTAAGCGCGGAGCTAAGGTCTTAAAATCTTATCCAAGAAACACACATGGATATGGGCTACCAATGCAGAGATTGACAATAGATATAGTCAAAATGATAGGTTGATACTCAAAGCAATAACATCAGGAAATCAGTAGGTAATATTTGAAATTCAGACACCAACGAGTGATCCTGATCCAACAAGGGACAGAGTCAAATTATATGAATCTCATTCCAATTCACATATTTTTAATGACAAGCAAGTAGATCAATGGCAAGACAGATCAGATCATGAAGTGATTGGAATTTGTTGGTTTGTTGGACATCATTAATAAAGGTAATATATATGTTAATAGCAGGTCAAAACTTGCCCATGTTTCCCATAAAATAGCTGCAGGTTCATGGCATGCTAAACAAGAGAGACTCGTCAAAATCTACGCTTCCTAATTTCACCATCTCACAATCATATTTGCGCATTATATTCACTTGCAACATAATGATCTCCCATTTCAGTTCCATCCAATCTAATCTAAGCAAAGATCATAAGATGACTGTTTACGTCATGAACAGCTGATATAATAATGTAAGAATCTGCAAAGCTTTTTTTGATTTAGTTAGCACAAGGACCAAAAGGAAGTTACTCGAGAGGGTGCAGTTCAAACAGACACAATTTAGACAATTAGAACACCAGCAGTATTAAGGCACCATGAAATCGAAATTATATTGTTGCGCCAACATTTCCAATTTTGATAAGCTTGATGCTACATGAGTGACAATGATGATTAGGCATTAGGACATGCAGTTAGGTTTCCATAATCAGCAGATAAGATGGCTGTCAATTTTGAACTGGTAATTGAGTCTTGATGGAAAGTAAAGGGTGGATGCCCCTAGTAAAAATAGTCAACAAAAAAAATTTATGTTACTCGGAGTCTTCATTTAACCCTAGATACTCGTGTCCAATCCTGAATACTCCAACATGGTTATGGTCTTATGGACACTTTTCATAAAGTTTCCATTGAACACTTGTACATGAATCCTTTTCCCACACAAATACCCGAGTACAAGTAACATAACACGCCACTGAAAATTCCAAAGTGATTTGGTATACTCAGCCTTACCCCTACTACAGAGGCTCTTTTTCTGATAGAACCTCCATAGATTTTGATAAAACATGATTCACTTACATCATAAATTAACACATACACAGTAACTTCAAAATAGCATATTAGACTCCTTGTACACTAAAAACAACCAACATTGACATTAACATGAAATAAACATTCATCTTCGCCAAATGCAAATCCAACTTCAAATTACAAAATCTCATACTATAAATGAAAACTTTTTAAGGTAAGTGACCCCTTAACTTAAAAAATGGCCCAAAAGTGAGGTGTTCTTACTATAACTTTTGGAATTCGCAAATTTCAAAATAGTATATTAGATTCCTAGTTTAAACTACACCACAAACCATCAACATTGACATTAACATAAAATAAACATTCATCTTCACCAAATGCAACCAGCAATTAGATGACAAACCCAACTTCAAATTACAAAATATCATATAAAGGATACCTTTTTAATATAAAAATTTACCCCTTTAGTTTAAAAGGTGACCCCTTAATTTAAAAAAGGCCCCTTTAGAGAAAAAATGAGGTGGTCTTACTATAACTCCACATAAGGACGTCTTACACAAGACTTAGGCTCTGTTCTTTTGGACTGAACTGAACTTAATTTGTCCGAACTAACTAAAACTGAACTGAATTAAAACTGTGAAAGGAAGTTAATTGAACTAAACTAAACTAAATTTGTCTGAACTGAACTGAATTTCCATTAATTCAGTCCAAAAAGAACATATCCTTACTAAATTCTAAATTCAAATGTGAAATCAGTTTCCTTTCTACTCAAACTACACAAAACATAATCAATTCAATTTCAACACAATCAAATCAAACATCAATCAATCAATCAATCAATCAATAAAATCCCAATTCAAAACAAATCAATAATCCAATAAAAAGGGGAGAAAAACAAAAAAAAAATTACCCTAGTAGTCAATTGAAAATCCCCTTTCTTCCACAACCCATTTCTAACATAACGATCACACTGAGGAATCTTCCTCAAAACAGCAAGCATAAGCCCAATTGCCAAATCAGCAACATCATCAGTCAAAACATCAGGAGTATTTGTAACCCTAATTCCTCTTTCTTTGCATTTCCCCAAATCAATTTTATCAAGTCCGACGCTAAAACTAGCAACGATTTCAAGCTTGGGAAGAGCGTCGATAAGAGAAGCGTCGGCGCCAGCAGCGGCGTTTCCGACGACGGCACGGATGGAGTTGGCGTGATGAGAGAGAAATTGGGTGCGGTCTGGAATGTTCCAGAAGCGGAAAAGATTGTAGCGTTTGTTGAGTTCTTCTTCTAAGTAGGCATTCATTGGACATGCTAGTAGAACTCCTATGGATTCCATTTTTGTTGGGAATTTTTGGGTGTTGTGTTGGTGAAATTGAGTTTGTTTTCGTTTTTACTGGTAGGACGGAAGGACTAGTGGTAGCAAAAAGCTTTGGTTCTTCTAATGATTTGCCATGTCATCTTGTAACTTATCAAAAGCATCAATCATTATATACTCAAAACGCATGAGTCATGACTAGGGGTGATCGGGTGATAATGAGCTCGGCCTATTCGCGAATAGGTCGGGCTCGGCTCGAGACTTTAATCAACTGAGCCGAACTAGGCTAAGCTCAACTTGAAAAGCTTGTGAACAGACTCGATTATTATTTTATAAAATAAATATTATAATTTAAAGCATTTTAAAAAGTTATAATAGACTAAAACACTTAAAAAAGTTATTATACAATACGTATCCTTTTATACAAATTTTTACATTGAACAATTCATGTCTTTCTTTTTGTATCCTTTTAGATCTAGTTTGTCGATTTTTTATGTATATTTGTAAGTAATTCATTTGGTTAGCATGTAAAAAATGAAATAAAATATGTTTATTCATGTTATTTTTTGAATCTAGCCAATTATTCTACAAGATCTGTCAACAATTTTTAAAAAATTCGAATATGAATTTTTTGTTTGGTTTAATGTTGTGTTTGTTTATTTTTAATTTGTCTCAAATCGAGCTCGAGCTCGAGCCAAGCCAAGACAAGTCGAGCTACCGAGCCGAGCTCGAGCCTTTAGTGAAGCTCACGAGCTCGAGGCGAGCTTCACTTATCGAGCTCGTTGAGCTCATGAGCCGAGCCGAACCCAGTGCAGTTCGGGCTCGGCTCGTGCAATAAGCACCCCTAGTCATGACACATTATTCTTTTGGATACATTTTTTCGGTTTTCCAAGTTTTGTTTCGTTCAGTTTAGTTTAATTCAGTTTTACTATGTTCAAATCAATTCATTTTACTTCAACTGCATTTAATTTGAGTCGGATTGTCATTCAGTTCCTCGATAGGACTTAGGAGGATTGGTGGTAACAAAAGCCTTCATTATTCTTCTAATGATGGGTCACTGATGTGCCATACAAAATCATGTATACTCTCTTAGTCTCTCTCTCAATCCTTATTTAGAGATATGACATGTATAACATGTTAAATTTCCTATTCCCCGTTCTTTTGGGCTTGTTTTTGAGTCTTTGACTTATGCTTAATTCGAATCAAAATCAGTTCAATCGTACTAATTCAATTCAGTTTAGATACGTTAAGTTCAATTTAGGTAAGGTCCGGATTTGATTATTTTCTACTCATGGAGTCTATAATGTATCGAGTCATTCCTGGTCAGGTGGAGTTCAAGTTTGGACTGGGGTTAGTTTGGTCTTCGATTAAATCATGTCACATTTGAGTCGGTTGATCGTGGATTGTGAGTCACAACAATTTTAGGTCAAATTATCGAATAATGTTAATTTTTGACAACTCTAATTGGCTCGGTCCTTGCTGGTCACCAAGTCTGGGTGAGTACTATGATTGTGAAGATTCTCTCTAACATCTCTCGAACAAGATATATGTCAAAGCGATTCTCTATACTTGATACCATTACAATAGGCAAAAAAAGCTCGGATTAAACGGTCTGACAGTCATACAGACAATTAGTTAAGCAAATAGAAGTAAAAGTTGTAATAAAATAGGGAACAAGTTAAATAGTTAAAAATCTAACTATTTAACTTATTCCCTATTTTTCATAATCTATATATACTACTTTTTACTGAACTAATTAACGGTCAAACCAAAACGGTTTAGTCAAATTGTCTAACTCAAGACTTGTTGCATTACAATATATTCAAACCCGTTCTACAAAATGATTTAACTACTTTCATAACACAATTAATGCAATACACTAAAAAATAAGATAACATATGCAATGCACTTAAAAATACATAATTTATTTCCAAAGAACATGATGATAACATTACAAAACAGCTAGCATAATAATTTGGTGCACCTAATTATTGTTCCTTGTATAAATAAATAATTTTTTTGGCGGTTTTTTTAATTTGGATGATTCCCTGGTGACCGTTGAATATGCTTAAGTGTCCACAAAACTAATTACCCAAATCCAAAGATTTCCATTATCCTTAAAAAGACATTCACTTTGCCCCTTTCACCCCAAATATACTCAAATCATAACATAATTATTGAAAATCTCCCTATCATGACAACTTGTATAACTCTTTCTCTTAAAACATGCACCCCACGTTCTTACAATCTCCTCAATTCAAAAATAGTAAATAATCACAAAACAATCATCCCACCAATTCTCTGGCACCCTGAACTAAACTTCAATTTTGTTTTCTCCCCTAACAAATTTTTTTTTTTGTTCCAGAAGAAAAAAAAGTCAATTAAGGATTAATCTCTCTTCAGTCTTCACAATCTTTTCTTCCTCTATCCCTCTCCTTAATCTTAATATGACACAAAAACAATCCTAACAAAAACAACCTTGCCTTACAAACATTTTCTTCCTACATAGTTTTTTTTGTGTCATGCTAAAATTGTTGTTCTAAGTTTAACCATACATTTTGTAAGAAAAAAAATTATGGTACGAGCTTTGGAACAAGAACAGGAAAATAACAAGGCGAGGGTGTGCCACATTCGTGGATTGAATAGAGAGGGTAGTGGAACCAACAATGGCATGAGGCGCGGCCATTCACAAAGTATGATCCTCGAAAGCACGAGTTCAGAGGAGATGGTAGAGGATCCTAGGAGCACCAAAAGTTATGCTTCTAAGATGGAACAACCTTTGCCTAAGCAGAAGATTGGTGCAACATTGGATAAGGATCAAGGTCCAGGTCCGCGCTCAAGATTGGCTGCCAATGGTGGAGCTGATAGAGATACCCTTCACAAAGGCAATACAATATATATCTCCTTTAACTATTTTCAAGCTATGTAGGACGGAAATAGGGAAATCTCAGGTCCCAGTTGTTTCCGTGCTTCATAGATTTTAAATTCGTTCATCATTAGATAATGTATAGTTTTTTCGATACATTATTACCATCATAATGCTCTAAGTACCTACCTTATTGATTCTGTTTTTTGTTCATGATTTTTAGATATGGATATGATGAAGGAAAAGTTTGCCAAGTTGCTCCTAGGAGAAGATATGTCTGGTGGAGGAAAGGGTGTATCTTCTGCTTTGGCTTTGTCAAATGCCGTCACAAATTTAGCAGGTAAGTAAGTTATTACATCGAATTGTATATCGAAACAATGGAATATGATGAAGATAGAACTAGAGTTTTTCATACTAACCATTTCCAAAGTTTGGTGGGAAAAGTCAAATGTGCCTTAGTCTTAATCATTGATGATGATCTACATTAGAGAATTGGTTAAAACATTTATACATAATCATCAATTAATCTTAAAATAGTACTTTGTGCAATATGATGCAGCATCTGTGTTTGGAGAACAGAGGAAATTAGAGCCAATGGCTCCAGAAAACAGGTCAAGATGGAAGAAGGAAATTGATTGGCTTCTATCTGTTACGGATCATATTGTTGAATTTGTTCCTTCTCAGCAAAAATCCGCGAATGGAACTAGTATGGAGGCAAGCATTTTCATTTGAATCACTATCATTTTGTCGAATTTTTTCATACTTCAACCCAAAGAAAATAAAATCATGTTTTTGTTTTTAGATCATGACAACGAAACAAAGAACGGATCTTCAAATGAACATCCCTGCTCTCAAAAAGCTTGATGCCATGCTAATGGTAAGCATTCAAAAGATCAAGTTCATATTATCAGTTTGTTAGTTGTATGTGTGTATATATATATGTAGCAGGATTTTAACTGGTTACATTACCGATACATATAGGACTGCCTAGACAATTTCAAGGATCAAAATGAATTCTATTATGTGGCTAAAGATGCTGATGAATCAGAGAAGGGATCAAAGAGAGAGGACAAATGGTGGTTACCTACAGTTAAAGTTCCTGCCAACGGTCTATCAGAAGTCACAAAGAAATGGCTTCAGTTTCAGAAGGATTCTGTCAACCAAGTGCTCAAGGCCGCAATGGCTATAAATGCACAAGTCTTGTCAGAAATGGAAATCCCGGAAAACTACATCGAGGCCTTGCCAAAGGTATTCAATACCGAACAACATTGTTGTTATCATTTGTAATAGTTTTACAGCCAATTTGGTCTCTGGTAATAAATTGTGGTAAGGGTAACGAACTTCCATGTAATTTTGCAAAAATAAAAGTCTCATACCAATGCCTGTGTACACTGGCATGAAACTTTATTCACAAAATTGCATGAAAGTTCATTGTTATTACCATCAATAAAAACTGCCTACCAAACTGACCATTAAGTTTTGCTGATCGAGGTGACTTTTGCTGATATATATGACATGTATTCTTGGTAGAACGGACGAGCTAGCCTTGGAGATGTAATTTACAAAAGCATAACAGTTGAATATTTCGATCCTGAGCAATTTTTTACAACAATGGACTTAACATCAGAGCACAAGATTCTTGACCTCAAAAACAGAATCGAGGCTTCAGTAGTGATTTGGAGGCGAAAGATGACCAACAAAGATGCCAAGTCTCCTTGGGGTTCAGCCGTTAGTATAGAGAAGAGGGAACTATTTGAAGAGAGAGCGGAGACCATTTTACTAATCATCAAGCAGCGTTTTCCTGGAATCTCTCAATCCCAACTCGATATTAGCAAGATACAATTCAACAAGGTAATATTACATGCTTTAATCTCAATCAACACTTGTTTGAGCTTATTATTCCTGAAACTTGTGTTTTTATAGTGAAAAGAACAAAGCCTCAATCTTAGTTCTAAAAGTTACTCAAAACAACAAACCTAAAGCAGGTGTCTGTGTTATGGCATTGCAGGATGTGGGTCATGCACTACTAGAGAGCTACTCAAGAATCCTAGAAAGTTTAGCACACACAGTGTTATCGCGCATTGAAGATGTTCTTTACGCGGATTCTCTTGTACAAAATCCATCTCTTGCGCAAAAAAAGAGGAACCCCTTAACAGATATCAAGATCACTTCAACAAAGTTCCCAAATGCAGATGAAGAGATAGAGAGGCTAAATGCAGTAGGAACACCTCCATCAATGACACTCTCGGACTTCATGGGATGGACTATGGATAATGGTGAAGCAGATTTAAAAGCAAAGGAGGGATCTGGAAATGAAGATTCCTTTGATTTAAAAGCAAAACTTGCAAACATTGCAATTCCTAAGAAGATATCCTATCTAGAGAATTTGGGTGGTTTAAGAAGTCCAACAGCGCGCCATTGACAAGATGTTAAGTTGTAGAGAGACAGAGAAAGCACTTCTTAAAACAGCAGAAATCGCGGTGTAGAGAGATATATGCTCAAACCCAGTTGTAACTCATTAAAAGTTCCCTTACAGTTTAGTTATTCACTTCCCTTGTTTTGACAGTTGGGGAAGCTAATGTATGCATTGGGTTTAAAGCAAAAAATTGTTCTGCTTTCTTCAGCATATACTAATTGTCTTTGTAGACTTTTAGCTAAGTCAGATGTTAAGTTGTTGATCATAACTTCATTCGTCATTAAAAGAGGTGAAATTCTTCGAATAAATTTAAGAAGAATAGAGATGAGGTGCTGTTAAAATTGTACATTCAATTAAAGATGATTTCCAGTTTTACAACAATGTAGAGTACAAGAGAATAAGATACTTAGATCTTTCCACGAGGTCCGAGCTTAGGAGGTTGTTGTGGACCTCTAGTGATGGGTAGAACATCGGAAGGAGCGTTCGCACTAACGTATGTGAGCAAAGAACCACCTCCCAATATCAAAAACTTGAGCAATAATCCTCTTTTGGTGAATGGAGCTGCAAATGTCTCAAAGAATTTGCTCTGCAATTGGATGCAAAAGTCATTTAGATAAAGTCTAATTCTATCCTTTCTACTGCTAGTTTACAGGAAAAGTATTCTACCAAAGTATAGTGATGTATACTTTTGAGCAAATGAATGGTCTAACGACTAACATAAACAAGAAATTAGATGTCGTATATTATTTTGAAACAGAAATAGTAAACTAAGTCTTCTAAGATCTACCTCTTAATTTTTATCTCAGTTCGGGCCTGTTCTCTTCGGCATAAAATAACCGAACCGAACCGAATTGAATCGAATTAAATTATAACTAATTAATAGTAATGATTATCATTTTGGAACTAAACCGAATTGAAATGAACTGAAAATAAGTTCTGGGGAGAATGCGCCCTTCTATGGAATGAATTGGTTATATCCCTTGGAGAATGGAGGTAAATACTATATATATATATATGTCATATAAGTAAAAACCTTTCAGCAACATTGCCCATATAAATGGCTCAAGAAGGTAACAAGAAATAGAATTATTATTATAATTTTGTAAAGTCTCCGAACCCCCTATTTCCCCTTTGTTCCCAAATTTAGGAACGAAATTTATTCCTAATAGTTAGGAATTGGGATTCTCTCAAGTACGTAGTTATTATAATCAAGAATATAATATGATTTTGATTTACTAGAAGAAAATAAAATCTTGATTTCTATCATTTTCCTATCACTTGATTAAAGTAATGCTATAATAAGAAATTCAATCATAAATTACCTAACTAAGATATAATTATTTAAAGTTGTGCGTTGACAAACGTGCAAAGTTCAAATGGTACAACTAAAAAAAAAGGGAGAAACTTTGATTTTCTTTTTATCCCAGCAACCTAAAATAACCATTAAATTTGAACTTGTAACTTAAGCACTAAATGTGTAAAATATGAAACAAATTGAAAAAAACAAAGAACTAAATATAAACCTGAAGAGAGTTGTATGGTGAAGGAGCATCTGATCCATAGACATCCCATTGACCAGTGGTGTTTGCTATGTCATCCAAATCAAAGTAAACACTCTTATCACCATACTTAGCAACCACTGCACCACTCCTGCTAACATAAAAGGACCAATAACATAAACAATAATAAAACTAATATGATACCTATTCAACAAACACCACCTTCCTCTAAATTTACTTGTCGCGTTACCACGTGTGTACGTTAAAATTACACTATCAACGTGACTACTAATTCCGGATGAACAAATTATTTTAGGACCATGTAAGTTTAGTATGTACCTAGACTTGTTGAGTTTGAAGCTCTGGCTAGCAGGCCTAATGTGGAGCTTAGTACCGGTGATGGAACTTCCAGCAAGGCCCTTAATGGTGGTGGGCTGGACAGCAGCCAAGGTTGCTAGTGAAGCCATTAATTGGATGTTTTTGTTCCAAGCAAAGATTTTCTTTTTCTTTCTCTTTGTTACACTCACTTGGCAAATTAGTATATAGCCAATGTTTGAGGTTTTGTGGAATAGAATGAATCTAAGTTGCTTACGTGGCATTGTTGGAGTTGCTGGGATAGATATGAACTCATAACTCCTACCAATGTGTGACACTTGGATTTTGAGCTGGATAAGGCTATCTCTTGTGATTCTCTTCCTTTGCATTTTTTTTTGTTTCTTTCCTTTTAGCTTTTCTGTTTCTTGCTTTGATATATAGTTATAGATTGTTATTACTAATAATTTAAGTAAATATATGATATCTCAAAATATTAATGAATTTGGAAATATCTAAACTCTATTTTGTTTGTTATTATTTGTAAACTCGATTTTAATACTTATCTCAGTTTCAAAATAGTTGTTCCATAACAAGATGACACACAAATTAGTAAGCGTGAAAACGTAGAGTGGAAAAAAAAATTAGATGAATGTGGGTACCAACTTTAGAGAATAATGTGACCAAAATTGCATGGAGCATATTGTTGGAACATGTAGATATATCATGATTTTGCAAGTATTGAAGTAGAAAGCAAATATATTTTGGCATGTATTTCATTATATCTAGAATTATTTTTAGATTGGTGAGAAGTACTGAGAAGTTGTAAATTCCTTGTAGAATTATGTCATTTATGTCTGACTAAAACTACAAAGGATAGAAATAATAGAGGGGTCATGTGAAAAATCCAAGATGCAAGTGTTTGTTATTGTTTTTGTTTCCACTTTTCAGTATTATTCAAAACTAAAAAGAAAAATATGTAAATCAGATTAGCTCATTCAATATAACGGTTAGATTTTAGTTTTAGTATAAAAAAGTCGTATATGTAGATTGTGCAATGGAATTTATGGGTATGTGTATGTCAATGTTTTCTTTTTTCTTTACCACTTTAGAAAAACGAAATTAAAAATAATCAAATTTATTCAAATCGAAACATGTAAATTGTAAAGTACTTTTTTTGATTTATTTTTTCTATTATTACTTGTCAAAAAAAAGGTAATAAACAAACCATGTTTTCAAATCTTTATCGTCAGTTTTGAGGATAAACATATGTAGCATAAGTTTGACTAACTCTTAATTCATTATTCAGTTTATATTATATGTCTTCTAAAATATTTTTAAAAAGTTGTAAATTGATAGTGATACAAATAATCCTAGTTTTTAGTTGGTTTTCATAGAATGTTTTGTTTTTCTCAACTTCTCCTCATTTCACCATTTTGCCTAAATTCTTGTATACTTGCACACCGTCGGTCTGTCGGAGGAAAAAAATGTTGATTTACTATTTGGTTCAATAAAGATTTGGGCTTTGCCTAAAATAAAGAATGTTGGGCTTTTGAATAGAAACTTCAAGTAAGGTTTGGTTTTCATTTGGACATTGAGATCTTCATATCAAAACTAGGACCAAACTTTGAAGTGGGCCGGCCATTTTCATTTCATCATCGAGTGATGTCAGCAAAGTTTCTCATGACCATCAAAACTCGAAATCAATCTTTCATAATTTGTAGATAGTCTTTGAACTTCCATAATGTAATAGTTAATGGCTCCAGACGATGCCCCGCGTTATTTTTCTAACTGTGTTGGTAAAGAAGAAAATAAATCATTTTATTCATATTCGATATTCATACGAAACATTGTACATTTTCCTTTGAAATCCATTAAACAAAATATGATATAATTTTCTAAATTTATTTTTTTTATAACAGAAGCAATAAGAAGGTATGAACAGGTGGATAAATTTCTACGATGATGAGTTAAAGGGGGAGGAGAGCCACCCGACAGATTACATCTTGTTAATAATAATAGTAGTTATCCTCTCTAAGCACCTCATTTTCGTGTATACTCAAACATAAAACAATTGCAAACAATCAGTTTTCTTTCACTATATCAAGCTGACCCAAACCCCAGAATTTAAGGTTATAGTTGACTACGTTTCAACTAAAGGTGATCAAATAGCGGGACTGACCGAATCTCCCAAAAAAATTGCCCACTTATCGGAACAGACCAAATTTCTTTCCCCAAAGCCCGTTTTTTCAGGCCAAAAACGGGCCAGCCCTAAAATATAAACTAAAAAGTTATTTTTAGATTACCTAAAACCCATCCCAAACAAAAAAAATTGAGCCGGGACCGAATCTCGTGCCCAAAAAATCTACTCAAGCTCGGATATTTTTCGAACCAAGCTTATTTTGATCCGCTCTAGTTTCAACTTATAACCTAAAATACTCCCTCTTCTCGAAAATCAAACTCCAACCCAACACATACTTCCTCCGTTCCAAAATAAGTGAAACACTTGTCTCAAAAAGCTCTCACATAAATGAGAGAAGTGTTTCACTTATTTTGGAACGGAGAAAGTATAAATTATGATATCCATATTCCATGGGTGCCTAAACAAAGTAAATTCAAACTTTACTCTTAGTAGTACAGTTAGAAATCCAGCCCACTATTCTTGTTTATCCAAAACTGTATCACAATAACATTCCACTTCACATCCTCTTATCTCATCTCATCCTCCTCAAAAAAAAAACACAACAATGTCTCTCACTTTCTCTCTCCTAAAACCTCCTCTCTCAACCCCATTCATCCATGGCACTTCCACCTCCAAATTCTCTCTCCTCCCTTCATTTTCCACCCTTTCTCTCTCCTCCCCACCTCCATCACCATCTTCAACAACCTCTTTCCCAATCATCAAAGCCATGAGATCAATGCAAGGTAAAGTTATTTGCGCAACTAATGACAAAACTGTGAATGTTGAAGTTGTTCGTCTTGCACCACACCCGAAGTACAAACGTCGGGTAAGGAAGAAGAAGAAGTACCAGGCCCATGACCCGGATAACCAGTTTAAAGTGGGTGATTTAGTCCAACTTGAAAAATGTCGGCCCATTAGTAAAACTAAGACTTTTCTTGCTGTTCTTCCTGAAGGTAGAAAGAATTCTACTAAAGAAGTTGTTGATTCTGAACTTGGACTTCCTCTTCAATCTCAACAACAAGAGGAGAAGAGTGTGTGAGTTGGGTTTTTTTTTTTTTTGGGGTGAAGGGGGGTGTTTGTTAGGTGTTTGATGAAATGCTTGACTGAAAATTTGTATGTTGTTTGTTCTATCTGAATTAATGCAAGAGTTTCTTGTAGTTTGAAATTTTTTACTTTTAAATTCATGATTTGTTTCATTTTTAGTACCACTTTATTTTATTCGTGTGATCGTGTGGATGTTATCTAGCTTAGTTGGTAAAGTCTTACAGGGGTGATACTCGAGAGTCGAGACCATGGATCGAATCCCATTTACATCACTCTGTCTTTAGGCCCTGTCATCGTGTGGATGTTATCTAGCTTAGTTGGTAAACTTATTTTCAGTGGTTTGGTTCAGTTTTAGTTCAGTTTAGTTTCTCAGGTCCAAATTCGAAACGGGGCTTAGTCGCTTATTTACAACAAAAAAAATAATTCGCGATATTCGCTGGTTACTTTTTTTAGAATAAAAGCTGATTTTTTTTTTTTTTTAGATTTTTGTGTTTTTTATGTGAAATTTGAAATTAATGTTCTAGATGAATTTGGAAACTAAGAACTGTTTGATTGTTTGTGTTTCGCTGTAGTTATGGATTAGGGTGATGAAATTATTGTTGTAGTTGTAGACATGATTTTAGAAGAGGTTTGATTGAACGAATTTGGTGCTCTTATAAAGTTGCATTTCTAGTGTTTGTAGAGGAAAAAATCATGGATTTTATTTGAATGGAGTCCTTAACATAATTGTTACCCTGACCCCAAAAGTTAGTAAATCAATCGGTACATTGATTCTAATGTTAGTACCATTTTACGTGTTTCATAGTACCAATTGGAAGAGATATGCGCAATTGCGTACCAATCTATTTGGACACCAACAGATAGAGCCCTCTAAAACCTTGTGTTTGTTGTACTTAGGATTTGCTTCACTTCGTCCAACCATATTCATGGACTTTTTCCTCCTAGCTATGCCTCATCTCATTATACCTCATTTTATATAATTTGTATAATTTGTTATACTTTTGGTAGACGGATTTAAAACAAGCCATTAGTGACGAGCGTGGAGAAAGAGTAGGAAAGCTCTAGTGTGGGTGGCTGGTTGCATTTTTGGTTCTTACACACTCTATTGTCATCTTTGGCGCACACTTCGCAAAAATTTGCTTTAACCACTAATGTATCTTAATACGATAGATGAAAATTGTAAGAAGTATATAATCATCTCTAATATGATGCCTCTTATAATTCTCCCTTCATTGTACCTTGTAAAATCGGCACATTTTCAAGTTACATGTAAGTTCTTAAGAATTTAAGATCTACAGAAGTTGGGGAGATGAGATAGGCAAAATAGATTGGACATGATCAAAAGAATACACATGAAAAAGAGAGGCATCAAAGGAATCATATCTATTCTTTTTTACAGTTATAGATCTCTACCTAATTACCAGAAGCCAGATTATTGTCATCCATCCTCGCATTGCAAGCTTGTCTTTATATTCGCGAGTATGCATGATATAATTGAGCTAACAGGCTCGACAGATTCCACAGTAAGTTTTGCTGCAGGAGAGCTATTTGTGACTACTTGTAAAGCTATTGTAAGCAAACACCCTCCTTCGGAGCTCTTCTCTTCTTGAACAGAAGTGAGAACGAGGGGTCTCGACTCTGTTCCATCTGGAAGGATCGAAAACCCGGAAGGTAAAACTGCAACATTGCTAGAATCACAGCCCGTCATGACTGACTGTATGCTAGATATGTCTACAGGGGCATAAACCACCATGGATTCAAAAGTATTTATGCTGCTATCTTGGAGTACCCAGTTCATGTTATCCTTTGATTTCATTGTCTGTAGATCAAAGTGCAGATGATAAGTTTTGACTATTCACAGATAAATAAAACAATAATAATAAGAAAAAAGCCGACCTGGATGCTCACTGAATTGCCCCGATCCTGTCCTTTCGCTAAGTTTGCAATTAATTGTACGTGACCTCCGTTTGCCATTACGTCCCACTGTATTTGAAATAAAAGAATGGTCAGGAAGTTCCTTGTGAAATCATGGAACTTGAATGATGTCAGAGTGGGATAGAATGAACCTCTTGGCGGTGAGTATCATCTCTTAAGAAATCGAATACAACACTGGGAGACACGGGAAGCCACACAGAAGAAACAGCACACAGGATTACTCCGATGGGTTCACTAGGATCATTCAAGTTCTTTCGCGATGCTACCCTAACATCTTCGCCTGTTTTAGTTGTGATTTTTGTCCATGAGTTGAAGTTTGATGCTCCTACTGCCCGGCAGAAGCTCCATGTCATTCTCTGTGCCAACTTTAGTATGCTCTTCCTCCCTGCTAATGTGGCAACGCCTATAGCCAACACAATAATAATTACTTTACTTTCCTTCACATTTGGAGAGGGAAAAAAAACACACTTGGGAGGAAATGTGTGATGTGTAGTGTACATACCACTTGAATCCTTGGTGGGAACATTAGTAGCCATGAAGAATACAAGGCGTTCGCACTGGAGTTGAAGAGTAGCCATCCAATGCTTTGCGCCAAAGGCCAGGCCACTGTTAACTATGGTTCTATATAAGGAGTGAACTATGCTCTTTTGGCATTCCACATGTTCTACCCAAGTAACCTAAAATGTGAAATTAACACACATTAGTAAAGCTTTTGTATCAGTTACTTGGGAGTTTGGACTTGAAATTAAGCATCTTTGTTGATGTGTACCTTGCAATGGCCATTTGATTTATCTTCAATGATGCATCCGGAAGGTCGTTTTCTACATTTTATCAGCGAAGCATCGATGTTGTCTTCTATATTGTCTACGGACACATCGACAATCGCCCACTGCTCAGGACTCAATTGTTTGCAGCATCGCACAAAGTACACCTCTCTTGTGGAAACCATCGGCGTCAACATTTGCAACTCAGCATACATCTGCAGAGGATGTACTTAAATGAGCTATATAAACATTTTGTGTACACGTATGAATATTCTTACAGTACATAAATTTTTCTGTTAGACCACTACATAGTAATTAGTACCATATTCAATATTCTTACGAGAATCAAGGTTGGCCTAGTGGTTGTGAGGTTTTCCTTCCACCCCTGTAACAGGGGTTCGATTCTCACCCCTTGCAAGAAGGATCCCCAATTCCCCCCTTCTTGCAAGGGAATTCTCCTTACCAAATCAAAAAAAAATATTCAATATTCTTACAGTAAGACACTACATCTAAAAGTCTTAACAATGCAAGGACATATGAAACTATCTAGAGTTGATCAGAATGGCCTGTGCGATTAGGACAGGCTGGGTTTCTGCACTTTATTTCTGGTCCAAACTGTGGCCCAACCCATATAACATTTTGAAGACCATTTTGGGCTTTGGTTACAGTGTTTATCCCAATATCTTCCCCAGCTGAAATTATTTGGTGGGCTACAACCACCACCCCTTTTTTTTGTCAGTGGCCCGGCCAGCTCTAAGATTATCTTAATATATTAAGGTCGGAAAAAACTTTGTCTACTTAGTGAGTAATCCACCCACTAGAAATAGACATTAATCATTAGTGAAACTGGAGTATAACTCAGTAGAGTTAATTATTTTTTAATTTTCTATGTCTAGTGGTAGTCTACCCAGTGAGTAGATGTATCAATCTTCATTAAAGTCCTAGCTTAGAAGAACAAAGTTTAATGAGCTCCAAAAGCATATGTCCAACTTGGGGCTTTCCTCTCATTTAGAAACAAAAAAGGTCCAACAAGGAGATATTGCTTCAAGAGTAAGTAATTTGCTAAGACTAAATTATAAATAGTGGACAAAAAGATGTTATTGACTTCTTAATTTACATCAATTACAGCTGAAATGTCAGGAAAAAAAAAAGGTTCTTTTGACACCAAATTTAGTTTGGTAGTGAACTAGTGATGAAGAAATTATAGCTCAGTCTGTTAAATCAGGGATTGTTCTTTGTGATAATAATTATGTCTATGTTACATTACACCCTACTTTTAGAAAAAGGAGCACCCAGAAATAGCCAATCAAATTGTACGTACTAGTCATTATAATTACAATGCAAATTATAGTCAATGCTTAATCATGATGAGAAAATTTTGTTTGTCATTACTCATTAATTAAGTAATCACTTACCAACTGAACTGCACCGTCTTTGTTAAGACCTTCACCATTGCAGATGACATCCACCACAGCTGCCTTTGAGATCAAACACGGGAATATCTCCTTCCATTGATTCTACAAAAAACATAAATCAATTAACACGGACAAAAATGATACCAATTCGTGTATGCAACGCATCATGCCATTTAGTCGTGGATGCTTGATGGTGTGACGCGAGTTACTAATTAACAATGACAATGTTACTATTTACTAATCATGCATATATAGGGTAACTAATAAGAATTTGAGCAGTTATTGCATATATGATTATTGATAATCTCGCGCCATCATTTGAGCGTGAAAGGATGCAAAATTAAGGACAGATTGAGATAAAAATTGCCAATTTCACTCATCTTTTTTTTGTTTTGACGTATCACCTATCTTTTTAAATAGTTCCAACTTCCAAGGTTTTCGTTCTTTGTTGCTTTTTTTATAAGTTCATTGTACAAAGGCATCTTCAAAACTCAAGATCATTATTCATGTCAATTTTCCTAAAATTGAATCATACTAAAATTTTATCCTAGTGTCTTACTCTTACCACATCCATGAAGCTTTGGAGTAGCCTAGGAACATCCACAAAAACAACCCTACTCTCTCTTGAGGCCTCTATTGATCTCTTAGGCTTCCCACCGCCACTCGAGCTCTTGACGGAGAACTCTTTGATATACTCATCGTAGTTGAGTATTTCTCGGCCAGTCTCAACGCTTTTAACCCACAATGGTTCCCCTGAAGTTGCCATCTTTTTCAACTCTTCCAATGCTTTATCAACAACCTCCATAATTTTCGATTTGTCAATGCCAAATGCCCCATTGTACAACTCTAATGCGCTTCTATTATCTTGATCATGTGTTGCTGAACATGAAGCTGTTGGAGAGACACTACTTGATGGAAATCTACCCACAACTGCTCTAAGTTTCTCAACCTACAAAAGAGAAAGATATAAAGTTTAATGTTGGTTTGTTACAGAATGTTAAGAGTTAAACATTTAGCCTACGTTCTTTTCACCTCAAAAAAATAAAATTCCGGGAAGGAAAAAGAATTGAATAATAGTTTTTCAAGGAGTCACACTAAATTTAGTGTGTTTATGGATCTAATGTTAACATACATCGTGATTTATGATGAAAAAAAGCTAAAATGTTGCCGATGACGTTTTTTGTATAAAAAGTAATAGATATAAGAGAGGAGTAGCTATAGATTGTAAAGGGTGACTATGTGAGAAGAAAGTTACTATGTTATAAAGTGTAACTTTTATTATAAGATCACGGTAGATTAGTGTAACATCAAATTGTAAAAAGTGACTATATGAAGAAAAATGGTCACTATATCACATTGATGGTTATTAGTGTGGACGAGGTCCATGCAAGACCTACTCGTAATATGAGAAGAATAGAGCATTAGTCAAAACTTATGCGAGCATTATGTATACCTCAGCCTTAAGTCTAACATTTTCGAGTTTGAGTTGTTGCTGATCATCAGGTGTTACAGTAGTGCCCCTACTAGTGGTTGCAAAACCACAGTTGGGGCATGAAGTTTTCTGTGTGTTCTCTCTCAAGGACTTATTTTCCTCTTTCATCTTTTCCAACTCCGTCTTTAGTAACGAGTTTTCATGGCGCTCTTGTATAGCCTGATAAATAAGCAGCAGTAAGTAGAACAACTATTAGAGAATTGGGGCACTATTATAATTTATAGGTAAATTTGTATACTTGTGAAAATTTCTAATTATGAAACGTTGAGACAATGCAAGTTATGCAACAATGAGTTTCGGATGGAGGGAGTTTCATGTTACCTTAATCTGGGTTCGACGATTTTGAAACCAGAATTTGACTTGCCTTGGATGGAGGCCTAGTTGTTTGCTAAGTTGTTGCCTTTGCTTCTCATCTGGATGTGGTGACTCTTTAAACAGCCTGCAATGTGATAATTAAAGAACAAAAATGCTATATCAAATACAACTTTAAGCAATGAACAACCTAGATGTGTTTCTTCACGTTCGAAAAAATTATTTTCAAGGCGGGTAAGGTCTTATCAGGGTGTAAATATACGGATAAATCAGGAATGATCAGGTCTAGTTAGATCTAATACGTTCATTTTCTGATAAATTTAGGTGAAAAGAACACATCACAATAATATTTTAGCTTTTACTCAATTCAAAAAAGCAACTACGCAGAAAATTGTCAAGTTTAATCAGTGAAGTTCTCACAAGTTTTTGCTCCACGCCAAAAGATAACTGGAATTATTTAATTGATATACCGTTGTATATGTTAGAGGATTCTACTATACTTAGGAAACTAAAGTATGTAGTTTGAGAAACTGAAGCATAACTTAATTAGGAAATACTTGATTAGAAATTAGTACTTGATTAGGAAACTAAAGAGATTAATGAACCATGATTTATACAATTGAAATTAGTAATGTAGAATTAGGATGCAATGATAATACTCCTGGAAAGTCTCTTTTTCTATAATTTATTCCATGAGTGCTACTGATTACAACATTTCATTTTCTTGAGATTGGTATTGATAATATAAACACGCATCTAAGTTTGATGTTAAGTGGAATTTGTCTCATCAATTAAGGTTTGGGAGGGCCTATGTAATCATATTAATGGATGAAAAGATTTGTGGGACTGGATTAAACTTTAGAGATCAATATAGGAAAAGAGATATAAAGGTACAAATGTACAATGAGTACACTTGTATCATTGTATTATGATCAACCGAAAGTCTGCACAAGATATGAAAAAAATTACACACAAATGTAATACTCTTTTTTAAAAGTTAAACCCCACCTTTTCACGCTTGTCAATGTAAATGTTTGAACATTAATATCTCTAATTTTACATTTGTAAAAAGTTTATATTTTAAAAGTTCATATCAAGACGCATCAAATAAGATTGCACATTATATTTTTCCTTATCCATTAATCAAAAATATAATCAAATAGAAATTTGTACATAATGTCAAAATTCAAAGTGTAACCATTAAAAAGAAACGGAGGGAGTAAATGATAGCTAATAATAGGGTGTGTAAATGAGCATGCAAGTAAAATACGACGGTAGTTATCTCTAACATTAAAGCTAACATGCATTCAATTAAATAAAGTACTCCACTTAATACTCCTATAATCAAAAGGGGGAAAAAAGTACTACTAGAGTTATGTTAGTTATTTACAAATAAAAGAGAAAATATGTAAGACGTCCTGTGTCTCAAAAGACATTAATTTACTGAACCTCGTGGCGCTGCATTCAATTTCTACAGTAATTATACATTTTTTTTTTTTTTTTTGTTTGAAAAATTAAATTAGGCCCAACCCCAACCACCTCTAATTCCCCACCATTTAAATAACCTATTATTAATATTTTAAAAAAAAAAAAAAAAAAAAAAAAAAAAAACTAAATATTAAAAAAATAAAAAAAAAAACAAAACCACCCTATGTGGGTTAAAAAGGAAAAAAAACCCAAAACCACCATGCTTATGATATTGATAGTTTGATAGATAAGACATTACATTGTGTAAGAAATTAGGAAAGAGGAAATGTATTTAATTTCAACTACTCCGAAATGTTATTCCAACAGTAATTGTGGATAAATTTTGGGTCAAAAGAGAAGACTAAAGAAAATAAAAACTGTGTATAAATGAAGGGTCTTTTTCTCTAAGTTTACTATTGAGGGATGAATAATTACGACAAAAAAAAAATTATAGTCCTTTTCTAAATTTTCAATAAAAGGAGGCGAAGTTATAATTTATCAACTGTTTTTAAAAGTTTGTATAAATAGTAAGAGAAGAGAAAGACCTAACATCATATCTAATTTTGCTAGTTTTGTTATTGTGATTTACTTCTTCAATCTCATAATACTAGCAAGTTGCAACCAATATATTTAGCACGTAGTCATAGGAGTATAACGGACAAGGTAAACAAGCAAACTAGCTAATTTAAATAACATAAACATGGGTAAGAGAAGGGATCGAGTTATTAAGTGTTTAATTTATTTTAATTATATTGCATGTTGGTCTTGTCTATTAATTTGATTATGTTGCAAATATTTCGCAACAAATGAAATATATATTTGATAAATTATAAATCAAGTAGCGCACTTCTAGAGCACATCTAATAGTATGATAATTTTCAGTTCTCACTTGGTAGCACTTGAACATGACCTTGATTACAAATCTCAAGGTATTAACCCTATCAATTACATCGAGCAATCTTGATTTTCTCGAATGTCTGATTCCATATATCTAAAGTATTACTTCTTATTTTGGTGTAAAAGGTCACATATGGCACTAATCCAAACAAGATTTGATCTCAAAATTTAAGTACTTATGTAGGTATAGGTATAATAGGATCAAAAAATTGATGGAATCTGAGTCCAGGCGCACCAGATTTCGCAAGTGGGAGCATAAAGGGCTAGCAGACAACAAAGATAAAGAGCAAGAAACAACAAAGGTGATCTAGTTTGATACACAAACTAAAAATTCTACTTTCTTTTATGTACTTCAAGTTTGAGTGAAATACATCTATCAACTCGAAATTTCCCCTAATCCTCATTATTCCAAAAATAATTGGAACGATAAACTAACGTACAAAGCTAGCTAGTTACCTAATAAACGTTTCAGCACGCAAATTGAAGCCTATCTACTCGAGGCTAACTAATCACTACCTTAATCAAGTGTTAAGACAAAGTATGTAATCCTAATACAAAAAAAACTTGTTCCTTCCTCCTACACTATTTGCAAGTTATATATGTATATAATACATATGATTCATTGATTCGTGTACGTTATTTAAATAGGAACACTTACTAATACTATTTCTATCCTCCATTTACGTAAATGTTTGTCATACTAATCCCACTCCGATTTCAAGGATGTTATCCAAGACTCTTTGTGGCTCTTTATGCACTAAAAATATAACTACACGTATGGTAGCAAATTAGGTAATGGTAATATAAGAAATTTTCTCTTTACTTCAACTCGCTGAAGCCATACAAGAGAAATTTCATAGAAAAAAGAAGACTTATATATCTTCAAATAAAGAAGTTTGAATGAGATAACAAAGGTACTTAAGACATTGTATTGCTACTTTGCAAATAAATTTATCATAGAAAATAGAAAATAAAATGGAATAAAACATTCGTGAAATTAAAAACTGAAAAAAAAGGTACTAGTATTAGTAACACCCTCTGGTTCCAAATACAAGACACATACAAGTACGATTGTTGAAAATTTGCTTTGATCACTAATATTATAATAAGACAAAAAAAAAATACTAAATTATACCAATAAATTTCTATTAAAAATACTTTCATATTATAATTTCTTATAGTATTCATTATAAATATTTATTATTGAGAGTAACTCACAGACAAAATTTGATCACAAAATATCTTGTGTGTCTAGTTAAAAGAAACAAATAAACGGAGTAAAACTATGGCTTTTGACTAAAATACTAAGCATTTTCATTATTAACAAAATTATATCAAATGGAAGGATATCATTTATGTCATTACATCATAATGCTCATCTATATATATATATATATATATATATATATATATATATATATATATATATATATATATATATATATATATATATATATATATATATATATATATATATTACTATATACTAAAAGAGAAAACACTATTTAGTTTTCCCCCCAAAACTATCCTACGTGGCATGTTTTGGTAACTCTAATTCCCGCCTAATGTAAAATCTCTGCTTTACTTAATAAAATAAAATAAAACCAACAAAAAAACAGAAATAAGAAAAAAAAACATAAGTTATCCTACGTGGCATGTGCGATTAATTAGATTCACAATTTCCCACTAAAGCAAGGTTTGACACAATGAATTTAATTCCCAGTTTCCTAGGTTGCTCTGATAACAAAGAAATAAGAAGAAAAAAAAGACCCTTTATCTTCTATCTTGAAGAGTTTGACGGTAATAAACTAAAATTACACTATGTTGAATTTATCAACTGGAGATAAAGATGATAGATGACAGATGATAGACTTTTTGTCCACGTCTAATATCAAATTGTCTACTATCTTTTTTTTAAAGGAGAGAAACCTAGGCTAGTCCCTGGTATAGGACCAGCCTAAAAATTGTCTGATATCTTTTAGTTCTATTGCTTTCTTTTTGGTTGAAAAAAACTTAGTATGTTAGAAATTTCTTTCTGGTACTTTCTAGGCCACTTGTAATGTAATGAATAATGATGATAAGTGATAATGTCCATTTTTTTCTTTGGCCACTGTTTTTCAAACCATTTTTTCTTTAAATACAATTATATATTTTTTTTAAGGAGCATTACTTATTTTAACAAAAAATTATATTATCATATTATAGTATAAATTTCTTTCTCCTAAATAACTAGAATCAGCACAAATTTTTTGGAGGGTAAAATAGTAGGGAGAAATGATAGTGTGAGTAAGTTGTGGAAACCAACTAAAAACACTTATTTCCAAAAAAAAACCATGTGACAAATAGATGGACAACCCAAAAAGACATATGCGGCAATTAATTTAAGACGTATATATAGAGTATGGTTTTTGTGTATATTATATCTTAGCTTATATAGTTAAATAATAATTAGCCCATTTTTAATAATTCTTTAATACATCATCAATATTGTTTATAACTAGGCATTAATTATGTAAAATTTTAAATTATAACCCTATTATTAAAAAGAATCATACATTATACTTTTCATAGCCGTGCATCGCACGGGTACTAATCTAGTATATATATAAAACCCAAGGCAAAAACATGTCATGATGCCACATGTACTCCCCCTCCGCCACACAATTAAATGAGAAATATTAAACAATAAAAATGTGTGTTATTAGACTCGAACCCATGACCTCGCATTTGAAATACAAATGCACTAGCCAACTACTCTATTATCTCATATTGGTCTTTATGGGAAAAAGAATATATTTAAAGACAAGATAATTTTCTATTTTTAAGACAATTAAATACAAATGTATATATTAATACTCATTAAGCTATTGTTAATAATAGCGTGTCTTACCTTTCAGCAATCTTATATTAAAATAAAAGCTCTTTAATTTTTTATAACCACCGTAATTAACTTTACTACACCATTTCATTGCATCGGTTGTATTCTTACACATTAACCTACATCTAAAAAAAGATTGTATTATATTTTTTATAAGTAATTATATATTTATATATATGTACTCTCTTGAAACCGAGGTTATATTGATGAATAATTCATATTATAATCTACTATGTAGAAAATTTAATAGGAACCGGAAGATCACTTCCTAAGCACAATCCAATGCTTATAACTCTTTTTTTTCCCACTTTTCTCAAGCGTTTGATTTAATACTTCAAATTCACATTGATAAATTATTAGGGGCATCGCCCGAGCCAACAACTAGTTAACATCAAAAAATTGTACTTCCTCCGTTCCATAATAAGTGAAACATAGGGAATGGGCACAAGATTTAATAAACATCACTTTCAAAAGCCAAAAAGTCATAAAATACCCTTTTCATTATAAAAAGGAGGAGAAAAAAAAGCAAATCACACAAGTTTGTGATGGGTACTCTTGTAATTTTATCACTTTCTTTTTTTCATTTAAGGTATGTTTCACTTATTTTGAAACGTTCTAAAATAGTAAGTGTTTCACTTATTATGGAACGGAGGAAGTATTTGAAAAACATATTTTTTTTATGAATGTACTAATTCCGTAATAAAAATGTATCATGTATTCATGTATATAATACTTTTAAAGGGTATCATTCTAAATTCCTAACGTATCAACTTATTAATATTATCATTATGAGTAAAAATAAAGGGAAAAAATGGCATTCAATGTGATCAATTGAGAAAAAGAAAATTAGTTAGAGGATGTAAATTGAAAAAAACGTGAAAAGAAATTAGGCACTACGCCATTTAATTTGAGGAGGACGAGAAAGGCCAATATGTGGGGTAGATGCATGTATAGTATAATTAATTTCAGCCAACGGAAAACACTAACTACTTACTTTTTGTAGCAATATTTTATTAGGAAATTACGATTTACCCTTTCCCTATATCAAATATTTCATTATTTTAATATTTGACAACACCCCTATATCAATTTCATAAGTCATTTTTTGGGCACCCTTTTAAATCTTCACGAGGAAAGTAAAATATCATAAAAAGCAGATTTGCACATTTCATTTCAACCCGGACAAAAGGCCACCGGCCATTCATACACTATCTTACTATTAAATTTATGTCACTTTCTCCCAACCTCCACAAGGAAATTGTCCCATGCAACTATTTAGGTAGTGTTAAATTTTAGTTTATGACTTACTTCGTCCGTTTCAAAATAGTTGCACCATTTGACATTTGGTCATTATTCATCAACCAGCTTTAACAAGTTTTTTCTCACCATTATATAAGAAAAAACATAGTCAAGTGGGATCTTGTTAAATTCATCTCAATACGAGGATTTCAAATATCAACTTTTTTTAATTTTTACTTATACACAATTAGAGATATTCACGTTTAAAAAAACGTCTTGGCAAATGTGAAAAAGTAAACGGTGCAACTATTTTAAAACGAAGGAAGTATTTTAGAATAACTACTTCTATTTTTTTAATAAGTTTTACTATATTCGATCTAGAATTCTTATAATAAGTTCAGATAAGTTAGATTTTGAGACACATTTAACATGTTAACGATATAATTCTCTCACAACTTTCAGAAAATGAGGTCATCTTCGAAGATGAAGAATAAGTAGTCTCAATACTTATATATTTGATCGGTTGCTTACTTGCTTTAGATATAGGCTCGTCCTCTTGTCAACTTTAATACTTAACCATACTTCTTAACAAAACAAAATGTTAAAAAGAAGGTGGTACGGAATACATACTACATGACAACAAACAATATTTTTTGTTCTTAAATAATTGAATTTCATATTTTGCATTTTTGAGAATTTATTGTCAAATATTTATGGGTCCAACTAAAAAGTCAAATTGAACTAAGATATAGCATAACACTTCATGTTATTATTAAACTGACTCAGGTAAGCAACTTACGCCATTTTAAAGAAAAGTGTGACAAGAACCTCAAACTCTCGAATTTTTTAATTTATGTCAACCAAACAAGCACGTAAAAGAACTAAAAAAATAAAAGTTCGAGATTATAGGCTAATAAGACGACTTACGCTTCCATTTCACGAATTTGATCAGCAGTATGACGATGATATTTCTTCCTCTTCTTCTTCTTCCCCTTCTCATCTCCGCCATCGTCATCGTCGTCGTCGTCGGCATTAATCATAAAATCATCCTCCGACCTCGAACGAGCGGGGCCGGAGTTCTCGCTACTAATCTCAACCGTATCATCTCCGTCCTCCACCTCCGCATTCTTCGCCGCCGCTCCCTCCGCCGCCTCCGCTCCCCGAAATATCCCCGCCTTTTTACAACAACAACAAAAATAAAGTTAGACTATGTCTATTACTATATACTATACACTATATAATATATAATATATAATATATAATATAATATATATATACTTTCTCCGTTTCAAGAAGTTATTGTTCGGCGTAAAAAGATTTCAAATAGGAAGAACAAAAAGGAACGACGAAGTGATTTAAGAGAGAGAGAGGGATTACAAGGGAAAGAGAGAGAGCGGGAGAAGAGAAGAAGTCTTTGGGGAACTGAGAATTAGGGGGGTTGTTAGACATGTCGACGCCCATTTGTGACGGAAAAGAAGGAGGATGAAGAATTAAGAGAAATTTGGAGAAGAAGTCAGGATGTTGTTTGTTTATGAAAGTTGGGGGAGAGAAAGAGAGAGGACGTGCAGATGAGGGAGGAAAGTGGGGTCAGTGAGAGTTATGGATATAAAAACAAAAGAAGGTTTTGGAGAGAGACTAAGTGAGAGAATTGAGGAGAGATAATGTAGGCTGGTAGAGGTTGACTGGTAGCAATACAGGGAGCAACTCTCAGCCTTCAGGAGAGAGAATTTGGGGAAGATTGAGAGAGGGATTTATTTTTTTCTAGATGTAGAGAGAAGCATAAGGACAAATGATTTAGACGGGATCTAATCGGCTAATTTTAAGTATTGGGTAGTGGGCACTACCTGTTAAGACTTTAATCGACTAAGGGTCTGTTCTGTTCAACTTATTTTGAGGGATTTATTTTTTCTCGATGTGGAGAGAAGCATAAGGACAAATGATTTAGACGGGATCTAATCGACTAATTTTAAGTATTGGGTAGTGGGCACCACCTGTTAAGACTTTAATCGACTAAGGGTCTGTTCTGTTCAACTTATTTTGTCTTATCTGATCTGATCTGATATTATTTATCTTATCTTATCTTATCTTATCTTATCTTATTTTATTTTATTTTATCTTATCTTATAAGATAGTTTATTAAGTGTGTCTAACATCTTATTTTATTCGTTTCGATCTTTCGATCGATCGATCCGATCGATCGATCTCGATCCGATCCGATCTCGATCCGATCTTATCTTATCTTATCTGATCTTATAAAATTTTATATAAGTTAAAATAAATTGAACATAACGGACCCTAAGTTAGTTGACATTTATAGAAAAGGGAAATTTATTTCATAGACTCCGTTTTCTTATTTATGTGCTTTTTCACGTTTTCTATATGTTATAAGGAATTTAACCAAACTCTGTAGAAGTATTAATTAATTTAGAAAAAGAGATTATTTTGGTCAAGAAAAAATTGACTCTAGATAAGCAATAGGGGCACTTAGTAAGATTTAGATGGAGTATACTTATTAGAATATTTTCTTAGGAGGAGGCCAACTAACTTGAATCGAGGTGAAATGGTGATATTCATTGTACTATATTAAATGAGATTTGAAGTACTGTTTTGTATGATGTATTATGTACATATATATGTATGGATGCATATCAAAATTCCCACGTCTTTTAAGTGAAAACTATTGGTTATTGTTCACTACCCTTCAACTTAGCTTGCCGCTTGTTTACTTGTGTCATGTGTTAGGCTTCATTTTGAGTCTATTGTTCAAATCAGGTATTTTCCTCCGTTATGTTGGAATGGGAATTTAGGAGAGGAGAAAGATAGAGAGAAATAAAAAGAGGTACCTATGTGATGAGAAAAGAGATAAATAACAGTAAATACCAAATAAGGTAACGTTTCATTTATTTTTAAAAAGACTTATAATGGTAAGTGTTTCATTTAATTTAAAATGGGTGAAGTGTTTTTTTGGCTATATATGTGGGTTCCACAAATGCTATTTATTTCAACAGTAAGTCGAGAGTTTAATTCCACGAGCCACGAGGAAAAGGGGATGAGGATTCGATTCCCAATCGAGCGCTGGAAGATCATGATATAGACAGATCCACTAATCCTTGTTAAAAATCTTAAAATCATGTATAAGGAGGAGTATTATTGTTTTTAGGAGGTAGGAGAAGTGATCTATCAAATTAGAGCTTAACATAGGGTTCAGTCAGCCTAACTATGCATCCAAACTAGAATGGAGACGAGATCTGCTGTAATTAAGGATCGAATATCGTACCAATGAAATCTAATCTTGCATCACATTAAACTTGAACAGTCAGTAATAGATTTGGATCGGGTTGTACTGCACTAGAATTCGTTTTATCTTCTCTAACCTTCAAGTTCACGTCTGTGTTAATTAGAACTAAGTTATTAAGCGTATCTCCTGCAGGTAAGAAAATTTTCATTTATTAATATTATCTTTTAAGAAGAATGCACTAAATATCATTTGGTCTAGTGGTTAAAACTTTAGTGTGTAATCTTGAAGTCACGGGATCAAACTCTATACTATGCAATTTCTAATTTTTTTATTATGTGGATTACATGTAGTAAAACGCCTTTAGGGAGAGCGCCACGTGGCACCGTTCATGGTTTAGGAACGCCTTTTAATATATTAGTATAGATATTATTTATAATAATTTATGGATGGTTCTAATTTTTTAAAAGAATTTTAGAGTGGTTTCTAAAGAAAACTCTTGTTTATTATAGACAATAATTTGTAAATGACTTGATTTTGGTTCTTATTGCCATGTATCCTCATGTGAATCTTTTTTATAAGGAAAGCTATCTTAGCCATGTTCTTTTGAGCTTAATCTCAATTCAGTTTAGTTTTATTTTAGTTCATTAATATATTTCAATTCATTTCAACTCATCTCAATTCCAACTCTATAGTTAACATCGTTGTTATAAAAATGTTATTATTATGTTCAATTAAATTTAAATCAGTTTTGTTCTGTTTAGCTTACTTTAACTAAAAAACATGGTCTTAGTTATAAAAAAAGCCCTTAGGGCTACATATAAAGATTAAATACATTTTTCGAAAATATCATTTTTAAGCGTGTCCCAAAATATAATTCTTGTTTCCATTTTTTTATTTCACATATTTCCACGATTTTCCTAAAAAATTATTGCCACCATTACTTATTTTTCTTGAAAATAGTTTTTTCTTTGTTTATTTCAACTCAAGGGTTGAAGAGTCATGCATTTAATACTCTTTCACCACTTATTGTCATTCTCTCTCCTAAAATCCTTTTTTCCCCCATAACATTTATTTTCAATACACAAACACTCTTTACATTTCCCCCCTCCTTTTTAAAAAAACCAAAAAAAAAAAAAAAAAAAAAAAAAAAAAAAAAAAGAAAAAAAAAAACCCCCCCCCCCCACAAAAAAAAACCTTTTTTACCCCCCCCCACCAAAAAAAAAAAAAAATTCATTTCCTTATTATTAAAAAATATAAAAAGTTGATATTGACATCGTTTAAAACTATAAAAAGTGCGAATCTAACAAGTTAATTAATAATGACACAATCACACGTCAATCGATATAACTAATGTTTATTTATATTAGAGCTTACATATAACATTTCCCATTAAAAAAACTACCTTACCTCAAAAAAAATAAAAAAGCTTCCTCATGCTTTTTCTGAGGTACGAAAAGGAAGGAAAAAAAAAAAAACAAGCCACACAAACTCTGATGGTTAGCCGAGCCAAGCTGACAGATGGCAAAGCGCCAAAAAAACATCAAGTCAAAACTAAAGTCTATAAAAAGTCCTAAGGCAATTAATGCTACAAGCAGGGCATTCTCCAATATGAATAATTCTATATTTTTCTATCTCTTGATAAACAAATGATGAAAATGAGACACTGTGTCTTTATGTCATTTATGGGGCTGAAAGAATCTAAAGTTGTTAATGTATTTGGCTCCAAACCTTTTCATGTATTCCACGGGGTCTGCAAATTGCAAATGTATCTATCATAATATGGCTTTTCTACTTACTCTATTCTTTTCAATTGTATTCTTTTTAAAGGTAAAAAGAATTCTTTGGTAAGAAGAGGAGAAATTAGCCGTTCTTTTTGGGACCGAGAAATGAAAATGAATCGAATCGAACCGAACTAAATTGAAATTAACTAGAAATTAACTGAACTGAATTGAACTGAGAGAAACTGAATTACAGAGAGAAATTGAATTGAACTGAAATTAACTGAACTTAATTAAAATGAACTAAACTGAAAATAAGTCCAAAAGAATGCGCCTGTGACTCCTTCTTGTAAAAGGTGAAAATCAAACCCTTGTCATAAAAGGTGGAGAAGGGCATCGCAACCAATGAACCAACCTCGATTATCGGCCCCTTCAATTTAATTGACCAAGAAGAGTACCGAATAAATAGCACTATAATACATGTACAAGAATACATCTTATATGGCACAACTAAATATTTGTTAATCAATTAAGCAATTTTAAAATCCTTTTTTGTTCAATTAAATTTACTTCATAGTGTCGGCCAAATGGCATAATCGTCACTTCTATTAGAGAATTTAGTGGATGACAACTAAATTAGTTGGTAACAATAATTGTAGTCATACCCAAGATATGTGACCAAATCTCATCTAGATTATTACCATTTGTGATTCTTTATACATTAAGGGGGAAAAAACTAGTAGTAAGTCATATTAGTAAATAAATTAAATAAATTCTATATAGTTACCTTATACTATTGACTTTTCTAAGATCGGCATGATACAATTTTGATTTTTGAATAGTTACCAATGGGTTGTACTATTGACTTTTCAATATGCATGATACAATTGGAAACTTTTGAATTTCACGTGGTATCTATCAGTTATTAACATTCCTATGTAGTACCCTCTCAAATTATTCTAGCCATTCGCCAGCTACCATAGCAGAGTCTTAGCCAGCATTATCATCACCAACCAGACGACCTGTTGTGCCCTTTCTTTGCAATCCGTTAACCACTCATTATTGCTTAACCAAATTTATGATAATGACTGACGGATAAATGTATGCTAAAAGTCTAAAAGGGGGCATTATCGTGGATCTGCTTGATGACGATAGCAGTGGTGGGGAACATGGCCGTGAAGGTGGTTGGTGGGTGGTTAAGGTTGCTGGGATATACTATATTATTTGACATGGTACCACATATAATTGTCAATAAGGGGTACCACATGAAATTTAAAAGTTGTCATAGGACGTCAATAGTACAAGGATACCATAAAGAATTTTCTAAGAAAATATAATAATTAGTTTTTTAGTTAGCTACTATAAGGGTCTGTTATGTTCAACTTATTTTGTCTTATCTTATCTTATCTTATCTTATAAAATCTTATCTGATCTGATCTTATCTTATCTTATAAGATAGTTTATTGAGTGTGTCTAACATCTTATTTTATCTTATCTGATATTATATTATCTTATCTTATCTTATCTGATCTTATCTTATCTTATCTCTATCTTATCTGATCTTATAAAATCTTATATAAGTTAAAATAAGTTGAACAGAACGGACCCTAACTGTTGCACTAAAAAAACTTATTAATTTGCCACATCCCAATCTTACATTGATGTTCAAATCTGATTAACTTTATAGTTTATTTGACTATGAATTGAATATCATAATAATGTAAAAGTTTATATAATTGTTAAGTTTTATATGGCTAAGTATTACTCCCTCTAATCCCTTCTCAAATAATTTATCTATTAAAGATTATACTATACTTCCTGCATTAAGAAATAGTTGCACCATTTGCATAATGTTTACTATTCACATCTTACACTTTGATTGTCTTTGGTGATTTATATTTTAGAGAAAATATAGTCATATGGGATCTTGTTAGATGCGTTTCAATGTATATATTTTAATATCAACTTTTTATAATTTTTACTTATTGATAATTAAAGATATTAATGTTTGAAAACATGCATCGCAAGCGTGACAATATAAAATCTTGCAACTATTTATAAATGGAGGAAGTATTTACTGATAAAGTTGCTCGTAAGTATCGTTGAAGCTTAACAAAAAGTTTATTGAGGACGGAGAAGTAAAACCATAATTATATATATATATATATATATTCACAAAGTTAATTATAACGATTCAATACAACCTAACATATTTAATATAAACCTACCTATAACTACCCTTACAAAATAGTCATATCTTCAATGTCCTTTTTGGAGCATTTAACATACTCTTTCTATTTCATCATCTTTTTTATTATTGAATTCGGTCCTCAAAAATGTTGTGTTGCTTTTTCTATAGGTATCATCCTTCTAAAACATCATCATCCACAAATTATATATACATCTAACTAATAAGAATGGTTCAAATAATCCCACGAAGTATGCACATAGTGAGAAATAAGGTCAAAAATTAAACAAGTTGTTGCAACTTAGCTTGTACGATGAAGTAGTCATGCATTGAACCAAGTCCGTTCTAAACATGTTGGATTCTCTATTTTAACTGTTAGAATTAGTCCTATAAATTAAAATAGTTAGGCATAATTTCAGTTTATAAACATACATTTTATGAATAATCATATAAATTTTAATTTTACAAAATCAATAGTACCTAAAGTCCTAAAGCATAGATTACGACAATGTGACTAAAATAAACCATGCATATCGAATCCACGTTGAACTAAAATAAGGATCGATGAAGAAAACGGACAAATTATAGCAAAAAAACAATGGGATTATATTCAATTTCTTAATTATCAATTCAGGGATTATTTCATTATATGATTGTATCTACATGAAGCAAATTGAAAATTAACTGCCGTAGCGCGCTAGCACGCGTACTCTTCCTCCATGAGCGAGATTCTCTATCTCCATAAACCATAAAATAAGAAATGTACTTCTAATTGGTTTAACTAGTCTTATATGCACGCTATGCGTGCGCTAACGTGGAATCTTGTTGTGCAGGTTTTTAGAAATCGATTTTTTTTTCTGTTTTTAAGTAAGGGTATATTGGTTAAAAAGGGTGGACACTAAAGTCCTCAAGAGTTCCCATATATAATAGAGATAATATATTTGTAATAGTTTGTTAATTATGTTTATATGAGGAACAGTGAAAGAGATTTGATGAAATAAACATCATTTTCAAAACTTGGAGCGTGCAGGAGTTGAAGATCTTCATAAGAAGCGGAAGAAGACATTGAAGAGATTATGCTTTGCCCGAAATTGTTAGAAATTTTTCAGCGCGAGAGGAATTTTAGCATAAGAGAATGTGTTATTGTACGTGCTTCCATCAGCCTAAGCAATACCTTTTCTTTCGGCCTATGTAGTCGTTAATAGATGGTAGTATTTGGTAATAGGAATGAATTTTAAGTATAATGTTACAAGGGAAGCACGCTAAAATCTTAGTGGGGAGGCAATTTCAACCCCTAAGTTTGTGTTTTTTTTCTATAGGGAAGCAATCTTACCCCTAAACTTGTGTTTTTTCTCCAAGGGGAAACAATTTTCATTAAGATAAATTAGCATTACTATAAGAATGAACCATGGTTTTATTATAATAGTTTCAGTTTTATATATTTCACATGGTCGCATCTAGTATATTATTATTATTATTATTATTATTATTATTATTATTATTATTATTATAGTAAAATGCTAAATGTCTAGAATTAGGCGAAAAAAGAGTATAAATCTTGATCACTGCAAACATTTTAGCCCTTAATTGAAAGAAATCTTTTGAAAGAAAATTATACTATAATTAATTAAAAAAGAAATACACTGTTCCTACATAATAATAGAGTACATATTGGAGGGTCGATCATGGATATATCCTTCCTCAGTTCATTGTAGTTAGTACTACTTGGTATTGAAATTTTGCCAATTATGGATTATTATAAATTAGTTGATCTTATTATGAATGGTAGATGATAGGATATAATGATCATATAGCATATGAGCCTAACAACCATGTCAAAAGTGGAAAAATCCAATCTAATTGATTGATCTTCTTGTTACTCATTTGGACTCCTTCCTAGTTTATATCTTTTCCTAGATCCCATTGCCATGCAACATGTCTTACATTCATAATTAGATTAAAAGAAATTAAAGCTAACATTTTATAATTTTTAAGTACATTATTTGTTGAATATATGCATTGACAACCGTGTCGAGAGAAGTGTGTCAAATATTTTAAAACACAACAAATAATTCATCCGTTTTGAAATAAGTGTAACACTTCTTTCTTTTATGTGAGAGCTTTTTGAGAGAAATGTTTCACTTATTTCAGAACGGATGAAGTATATATGGATTTATCATTGAGTCATCCTTGCGCAACTTTGAGATGGATTTATCATTCCGGAGGATAAACAGATACTAATTAATTTCCAATTAAGTAGCTACTAAGTAATTTATTTCCAGTTTTCTTGTAAAACAAGCATTGGTTTCTTTGACCTCTGCAAAAGGGGATTGTGGAAAAGAAGAAAACGACCAGAAAGACCTTAAATGAGTAAATGAGAGAGAGAAAGATAAGTTTACAAACGAAAAAGAAAGTGAAAAAAGTGGCTGAACAAAAAAAACATGAACTGCTTTCGCTAAATTGGTGTTTTCGTATTAAGTAGCCAAAGTGATGAGATGTGCATAATGATGTCCATTTTAGTATTTTCGTTTAACAAGTGAAACTGGAAAACTAATTAAGAAAATCTTACTTTTATTTCTGTCGTCACATAGGTAAAGGAATCATCATTGACGTCTGGAAAGGGTAAAAGAAAGAGCGTGAGAACAAATTTTTGTGCAGATTTGTTTGCATACTTGCTTGCGTTTTAGGATTCACATTTCACCATCTTTAATGTGCACTTCTTCTAGCATGTAAGCATTAATTAAACATTACCCAACACGTCAGTACGTCACCAAATCTAAATATAACATAGTTGCATGCATTAATGCAATTTAGCTAGGTAGACTTGTTAAGAATTGTCTTGGCCCGTTTTATCAAGTTTTGAACAAGATTTTTCAACATAAAATGTGATTTAACTCTAACCTAAAAACCCGTACAATAACGGGTCAAATTAGGTAGTATTTGGGTCTACATGTTGCTATTGGGTAAATAAATGGAACACAAATATGAAAACTGCAACTCCTTTACCTCTCATTATTTTGCTCATATGACTCCATTAAGGAAATTATTGCATATTTACGTCTTCGTCTTAGAGGTGATCAAATGACAGGCCAGGCCGCCACCAAATTTCGATTTAATTTTTATGTCCAAATCCGCTGTTTCGGGCCAAACTGAGCAAGTATATGCACAGGTATACCTTATTGCCAATATAATAAAATAAATCTTACTCGAATACAAGCTCTTGCAAGTAAAACTCATCCAACTTTGCAGGTCACCTTGAAGAAGTATAGGGAAGACACACAAAAACTACAATTAGTAGCAATTCCGCTTTACCATCACAAGATACTAGGTAAAACCCTTACCAACTGTAAAAGTAGTGTCACGTTTGACATCATCTTTCCTTTTCTTATTCTTACATTTCAAGTTTTACAAATTACTTCTTCAATTAATGTTGCATGATGCCAAAAAGCTAACTCAAACTTGTAATTTATAAGTAGACCTAGTTATTGGACGGGGTAGTTTAATGGTGTAAAATGTTATGGTTATTTTTATGAGACTTTTTATTGGACAGTAGCCTTTAAATGGATACTGGCTATTATAAAGTTCGATAAAATAACCCAATAATTTTGAAAGAAAACATATACATTGTAAAAAGAATTACATGTACGAATTCGTATTCAATTATTCTCACTTTTGTCTATCTCCGTTCACTATTTTTTCGCCCGTTTATTGACCCGCCCGCTATGACCCTTCATGAGTCAACCCTTTTATGACCCAACCCGCTTACCCGCACGACCTTGACCCAACCCGCCTAATAACCAAGTCTACTTTTAAGTAGTCCATAAACTGCAAACAAAGCTATCGACGTCAATGCATAGGGCATTATTCATGCATGTATTCAAGTTACAATTTCCCACGAGGAGACTTATAAGTAGTTGAAACTAAATGAGAGGAGGAAAAAAAGACGGACAAATGATGACCCACACCTCAAAAAATTCATTACACTCGGACTAAATTGTACACAAGTAACAACATCCCCATCACAAATATTTGATAATTGATACTTCCTCTTTTTTCAACGGTTTGACTTTCACGTCGCTAACGCATAACTTCAACCATTAATATCTTTAATTACCGATAATTAAAAATTTTGAAAAGTAGATATTCGGAAAATATACATTGAGGCAATCAAACAAGATCCCACATGAATATGTTTTTCCTTAACTATGAACCATCAAAGATAAACTAAGAGATTGGTGAATATGTAAAGCCAAACCGTCAAAAAAAGTAAACGAGGAAGATATACTAGTAAAACCAAAGGATAATACAAAATCTGATAAGTGTAACAACCGCCATGAAAGATTTTAGTTAAGTTGATCTAACGGGAAAAAGTAGGCAGTTGGTGCACATTCTTATATCTTTCTCTGTCTCTCCTCCTTTCCAACTGTCTCTGCTTTGCTTTCACCACCTTCCTCCTTTAGTCTCCCACATAATGATATACCTAACAGATTTGAGACATCATATACCAAACATTAAAAAAGGTCAATCAACATCTTCCCCAACATGAAGTGTTAATTTGCATTATGCTGAAGGACTAAATCAAATATTTAGTGACCCATATCAAGAATATTAACTCGGTAATATAAGGAACTCAATCTTGGCCGCATCAACGCATATTACGCATTACGGCCGTGTTGTTCAGGTTTTCGAGCTTTCCGGGACTGTGATATCAAAGCCACAACAGCCGCAAACCATCTGCATAGTGCATTGCTCGCAGAAGTGATTCCATGACCGTCATTGTAATCATGACTATATTGAGTGGGAAGATTTCATAGTTTACAATAAGTGAAGCAAAAAAGAAATTAACGACAATTATTAGACTAATTACAGATGCCACATAAGGGTAATTAATGATGAGACTTGCAAGAATCTAACTGCGCTATTCTGCTTCAACAGATAGTCATTAGTTGAGGTCTTGAAAATTAGATGAGATGGTTGTTTTGGACAAGCAGATGAGAAACTACCGACGTACCAAACTTAGGTATATGCCTTAAGATGATGAAATTGATGATTATAAATGTGGAATAAATGTGAATGAGATTTCAGAATCCTGAAAAGAAACGACAAATATTGTGGCCACAAATTTAGCAGAGGAAATAGGGTACTAGAACAAGGGCGCTTTCTTGAGTGTCCGTACTGTTATATGTCACTCATTCATGAATGTACCAAGGCCACAATGGCTCAAGTCTCAGTAGAAATAAATTTTCCAACCTCCATTTGTCCCTTCATATTAATTGAAACTATTAGTAACAACCTCCCCTTCCATCCTTTTCACCACAAAATTCCCTTTCTCTTGAAAAATTATTAGATGGTCCAGAACCAAAAACTCACCCGTCCCTAGATCATTCATAAACGACCCCTATAGGCTATAGCATTGATCCCATTTAATCATATCCATCCGGCACAGCCACGCCCCAACGGCTTGGACTAACAGTGTTTTTTGAAGAGTGAGGGAGTTATTTTGCTTTGGCTCGATATGGAGATAGGACTAGTTGGATCTATTCTCCTTCCCCAATTAATAAACCAAATCTCCCCGTTGGAAAATTTTAAAAGGAAAACCATCACCCTTTTCCTCACGGATTAAACTCTCTCCAATTTTTTTTCCATTTCCTATCTTTACATTATAACAAATATGTTTTTAAAAAATAAAATTCTACCCCTCCCCCGTCTTCCCCTTCATGCCTTCCCAACTATCGATTTAGGAAAAGACTATTCATTTTCTAAAGGGAATAGAGACGATTTGGTTCCTTCCTCCCCTTTATCTATGATTAAAAACAATATACCCAACAAATGTGATCCAATTCTCAGTCCCTTTGCACCTAGAGAGGAGGTGTTTATCAACATGGTGAAAAATTAACATGAATATCATCTCAAGACTGGGAAAAAATATTGGATATGAATGGAATGTTAAATCAACTCTCAGCACAAAAGTTACCTAAAAGAGATCTCAACAAGTATCCGTCTAAAAAATACAATAATTCATCTATGCATTTTCTTTATCCCTGAACCTTACACTCGAGTATGCATATGCAGTGACAATGACCAAACATCAACACAATATTGTGAGCAAAGAGCACCAGAGACAAAGAAAGGACAAAAATTGCTATGGATGGATAAATCAGAGAGTGTGAATGGAAACATAATACCATCCAGAAAATGGGACAAAACGTACTATCGTGAAAGAAGCAACAAATTAAGAAAACTTTAACGCTTGTTCAATGGTTAACTAAGCTAATTAAGGTGTTAACTATTCATCACAATCAACATCAACTAAACACAAACTGCAGTTTCCGTGTTTCTTAGAGGCATAGCAATATAAGCAAAAGTTTGTTTAAAGTTTGGAACAAGAAACTCATTTTAATCTTTACTAGATTTCCTATTTTTATCTTATCTTTCCATTGTGGGGATATACTTCTCCTAGCAGTCATTATACATTTTTGGTTTTCACCATGCTCATAATTGATGAAGCAAAAGTAGGCAAAAAGATCATCAACCATTTCAACTAACAGTGCTCTTCAGTCAATATTCCAATGAATACCTCTTTAAAATAAAACAAATCCCACTACCATAACTTATAAGGTTATCAAGCATTAAAGACTATAGAAACATGTAAAACGCATGTTACTCATAAAGATCATATAGAATACAAACATGTCGAATGCAATGTGTCAACGTAGAACACCGAGTAATATAGTGGGCCAAATGCAGTTCTGGTGCTTCAATTTATATCCAGCAGCTAAGTAAAATTAGAGAGTGGGCCTACAGAAGCTGGTAGCCGAAGGCCCATTCACCAACCATATCAAATGCCGATTTCTGACCATTAAGACAAGAAACGCAGTAGGAAAGATAACTATAACTGCAAAAGGAAATCTAGCACAACACCAGACATGCATTCCCATAAAGTTCACTAGATTAATTCAGAAAAATGAGCACAGGTAAGATTTTTAAGAATTTCATCCGGTAAAAAACAAAATAACAGGCAAGAAAAGTGAGGACACATTTGAGGCATCGACTTTATGATTACATCAAACTTGAAAGACAGCCCAATACATAGTGGAGGCCTAGCCACCAATTGGGCTTCTCTCTCCAGCCATTCTTTCCCTTCTACAAACGAAATATGTTTATTGACTTTCATCCAAAGTGGCCTTTGAAAAGCAAACATGGTAAAGATGATTTGGTCCTTGGGGAAGAAAATAAACCATTTCCTGTTCAAGTATGGAAATAAAAAAAAATACTATGCCCCCTGTGTTGGCGCACGTGAAAAAATGAATAATCCATACATTAACTGCAATTAAGAGTATGAGCAAGGCAAACCTTTTATAAACATGAGAATCAATTGATTTATGTCCTCTATGGTACACTGCCACACTGGAGCTGCAGTTTTAGCCAAGACCTGTTATCTGTACATATAAGTGAAAGAACAGAATTAGCAACAGTCCACCACGAAGAGAATACTGGAATCAGATCTTGTAAATGATCAGCCAGTGTAGATGCTCATCATAAGCCTTATTCACCTATTCCTTCTCCCCCTGTTGTCAATCAAAGACATCCAGAAGTTCTATGCTGGTTAGAATTGAAAGGGAAAGAAGCATGTCTTGCACCATTATAAACAGGCAGATAAAGTGTCACCAAGAGTCTAAGACCAATATTGCCAGCTAAAGCTCATTATACACATGTTGGAATGTGTAACTAAAATTAAACGAAGTTGTATGTTACTTTTGTTTTTTATTCAGAAGCTGGAGATCAACTATCAAGCAAGTTCTACCCAGCAATACATTAGGCCATGCTAAAACGGGATTCCAGGACATGCATGGGTCGGATTGTTGACCCATCCCACTCCTCTTTAACTGACACCTACACTTGCACAGCGATAAAATGTCCATGTAGATAATGATGACAGAAAAATCAATTATACAATGGGATGACCAAAATCCTACAAACTATAAAGAGTGATAAAATATTTTCCAAGTATAAATCAAAGAATTATGTTCTCGAACATCAAGGTTTACAACATTTGTTTGTTTGCATTAGGTTCAAATTAAAATCTTACAGAATCTGCCACTGGATCCTTAAGTCTTTTTGGCAGTTATTTGGAAATCAAGTAAAATAATATACAGAAGCATAAGAGACTATATAATGTTGATAACATCCGGGACAATCTTAGGGGTATCCAAATTTGATATATTGATTCGAAATGTGGAGTATAACTGTAGATCCGAGTATCAGACTAACCATTTTTTTTTGGATTTCTTCAAAAATTTCAATAGTAGTTTATTTTTAAACCTAGACGTAGTATTCTATTTCTACAATCCATGATATGAGGGACCAGTACCAGGTACAGTGGTTCTAGCTGACTTCCTCTCAATCTAGCAGATAGCAGTCAGTTAAATCCAAACACTTTTTCAAGCTCCATGACCACAACATTATGAGGCCCATATAACATGAATTTTAAGATAGACAAGATTTAGGATCAATTAAGCAGAAAATCAAAAGACAAAAAAGAATATAGATGCAGAGAGCAATTGCAGCTTCTAAATATTGAATATTTGTCCAATGACTATTAAATGAAGAGCAAACTTACTTATACTGTTATACATACTCAAAGAGTAGACCATAGACTATTCACTATGTATCTTTTACTGAGAACATAACAGAAAAACGTGTAGAGGTTACTACTGGAAAAGAAGTCAACCGTCCTAAAAGGGAAATCACAGTCTAAGAAAAAGAACCGAAGCAATAGCTACTGAGTTTTCAGAAATAACACTAATACTCTAAAAAGTAATAATATAAATATAGATCAAACATTGATGAATAGCCAAAGCTCATGTGAACAAGGCATCAACATCCATGGGCATGGGAGATTCCAACATAGACAACATACATCAATGCATTAAACAGCCACCAAAGATTAAAATCTCACCATCCAGCGACAAATGGCACACTTTTATGCATGATATTTGTGTAATTACAATCCTAATGTTATTTCTCTTTGCACTAATGACATCGATTTATGTCTAAAACAAGTCAAGAAATTCCAACATCGAAGAAAATTCCTGGAACTGTTAATGAATTACTTAAGTAGCTTAATAAGTATGTACTAGATAAGTTCAAATAGGTTCTTACTTAATCACAATCATGTAGCATAGATGAAGCAGCATGTAGACATTAAGGATGATAACAGTTCGGTAACGATTAGCTTCCCATATAAGAGAATCTTGTTAGAATTTTTTTTTCTCAAAGTCTGCTAACTAAAACACCGACAATTACAAGTTAAAGGAAAAACAAACTAGCCAAGTAAGCACTATTTAACATACATTATGATGCTTACTTTATGCCTTTCTACCTCTCTTTAAGCCTGAGGAGTAATCAGCTATATGTATTGCTTAGAACTTATCGTAAGAATAAAAAGTGAGAAGAAATATATATAGGCTCATGGATTGCAAAGACAGCTACACTTTTCAATTTTCACATAATAGTTCTTTTTTAGCGAAGTTAAAATTACTACCATCATCACAAGAACGGTAAAATGACAAAAATATTGCAAGCCCAACAAGCAATTATAAGTTCAAAATTCAAATAGAAGTCCAGAATACAGAGTCCTGAGGGCTAAGATAAATAGAACAGTATCAAAGTGACAGGAACTACCAGTTAATGCAGGTGCAGACTGGCAATCATCCAAGATCAAATCTTCTGGTTGATGCTGCAAAATCTCAACATTACCAGGGATTGAAGTATACCTCAATGGTCATTCAATTTCAAAGCAAAAATAGCTCGTATACCAGCAGGATATTGTTGTTTCTCCATATCTACATTTCAAGTTTCAACGTTTGAGCAGCTATAGCAGGAAGCCATCAATACAGGATACTATTGACATCATATTCACCGAGACAACTTAAGAACATGAAGAAAGTTGCAACCAACACTAAAGTCTCCCAACACCATTGACTTTCTAGAGCCTCTAATATACACTCCTCTGTATCAACAAAAATTATGGTTGCTGGTCATCTTAATATGTAAATACTGCGCCAAGCTCAACAAGTCCTCTCATAAGACTAGCACTGGAGCAGAGTAGCTATTTCTAGAGTTCTGTTCATACAGCAAATATCAATGAGGAAACATTTAAACTCTTGAGTCGTCAAAAGCATAGGATGAACTGTCGAACAGACGGTATAATCCATCAGTCCCTTTGAAGAGCTTGGAATGAACAATATTTCTAAGAAATTCATCACAACCATCCACCTTAATCAATAAAAACAGCAGTATAGAGAAAATGATCCACTTGAATTCAATGGAGCTTTTGAACTTAATAATAGTGAAGTTGAGAATTTCCTGTACTTCAGATATTCCCTTTCGCCACTGCTTTTACCAAAATCAATACTCTCTCACATTTGAATCACCATCACTCCCCCCCGGTTCAATTCTTAACCACGACCTCCTTCCCGCACACCATGCCCTATCATAAGATAAACAAGGAAACTAATGACAGTATTGCTACACTCGTAGTCAAATATCAATGACATTCACAACACTTAACAGACAATGCCAGGAGCATATCCATGATCACTACAAAATACAAATTGAACCAAGAAATAAACCCTTAGTTTATAGGGACATCGGATTCTCACCAATGTTTGCGTTACTCAAGCCGACATAACTTCAACATCCTCTAATGCTGAGTAGATATATCGGCGCGATGATCATAGAAACACTATCAAATTGATGTTTATCAGTTGTCACAATGGTAATACCAACATCATAAAATGCTATTTCACAAACTAAGTACAACCATTCATCAGACAACTTGAATCTAAGGCACAATAAAAGCAACAACACTGTTATGAATTAATGAATATCAAAATAAGAAAAACATGGAACTTTATAGCAACAAAATCAAACTACTAATTTCGAGACACATAATACACTAACAGTCAGTTATTCCTCAATTCCTCTTTCTTCAAAGCACAAAAACCCTAATTTCTTAGTTTATAATGCCAAATTGAAACCAATTTTGCAAAATAATCATCCAAAAAAGACGTAATAACTACCAAAAAAGAAGCTTATCAGAGGTTGAACGCAAACGAAAGCCGACCTGCATCGGCCAGAATGTCCGGCGATGAAATCGTCCATGAATGCTCCATGTCTATGATTTATTAGCTTCCAAGTTTTTGGGAGAGTAATTTAGAGTTAAGCATAAAAGACACCACTAGACTTTGACAAAAATTGGAGTTTACTCACCCAACTTTCAAAAGTTGGACTTTGCTCACTCAAAGTACAACTCTGTTAATTTTTCTGTTAACTTCGAATTTAATATACAAAAAAACTGCTTTAAGACAAAAAACTATAATGGCAGTTATGTTTTACAGGGAAAAAAATAAATTCCCAACGGTAACTTAATCTGGCTATTTAAAGCTCCCAAAAAATGTGATATTTCTCCAAAAGTCTCCAATTAACGCCCACTTCTTCTTCTTGCTGTGCTCTGAAGCTTCCCAAAAAAAATCCAGTAGTTCTAGGTATGACATACTAACACAATTATGTTCTTATGACCTAAACTGTTAATCAAGTCTTTCAAGTAAGACATACTAACACAATTAGGTATGTTCTCAAACACACTAACATGCCCCCCATTGTAAACCATGCCACAGTCCATCTTCCATTTTCCACCATGGTGCACAATCAAACATGGATTAAGTTCAAGTTCTGCAACAATAAAAGAGGAAACAAAATGCATGAACTAAATGAGAATATGTGTACCAAAATCAGTCATTTTCATTAATTTGATCATCAATTTACATCAATGAAGTTGGCTCATCATGTCACACCATCAACCAACCTATTAGAGCCAACTTTCAAGAATCAAAACAAGGATGTCATAGCAGTGACAAATGCCAAAAAGAAATACATAACTTTTGTCACATTCAACTTCTACATATGGCTATGACAACCATCCTACAGAGTGGCATAAAAAGCTTAACAATAGGCAGCTACCCAAAAAACTACAGTTGCCTACCCACCACCTCCTCTATACACAACCTACAACATATCAGTCCTCCTTGAACATCCAGGGGAAGCAGTCGAAATACACAGTCATGTCTTTGGAGACCCAAGCCATCAGGTCCACTCCATTGTTGTAAATTATATCATTCAGGGCCCAAACTTTAAAATCACTATCAGTTCCAAAGTAGGGTTGTCCAAAGGATAGCTGCCTCAACCTACACCAAATTCTCCATTTCTTGCATGTCAGCTCCACATTCGCCTGAGCTTCCCAATCCAGCTTTGGGAAAATGTGGAAGCACAAGATGTTTTGCTCACAGCACAGGGGGTGTGCAGCGTTTAGGGCAGTCAGTCCTATGCACAATAATAAAAACCAATTGGTTTAAACAATTCCTAGTTTGAAAAAATCCTACTTTCCATTTACACAAGTTTTAAAATAATTAGAGCTTTATTTTAATGGAGTAAATAAAGCAGTTAACATAATTATAAAATATTTAAACCCTAATCCCTAAAAGCTTCAAATTATAATTTACTCACACAAATACCAAAAATTGAACTACAATTACACAATGCTCACATGTTTCAAACATAATCAGACAAAAACAAAAGATGCTTACTCATCCTTTTGATGATCTCATACAAAAAAGAACAAGAAAACAAACCACACTTTACAACAACACTACTTTCCGAAAAAAGAAAGGAATCTAAGGAGTGCATAAAAGTAGATAAAAATGTACATTGTGGAGGAGAAAGATTTGGAATTTTCCTTCTTAATGAGCTTTCCCATGCCATTTTTGTCTTCAACTAAATAAAGCGAAATAAATGAAACCTTTGAGGAAGAAGCTTCTTTTCCAGTTTCAGAGAATATATTAAGGGTTGAAGTGGAGTGGGCGCCAAAAATACTGCCCCTTCATTGCTTCTCCTCGATTCTTGCGTCAGTTCCATTTTTTTATTTAAAAAACAGAAACTTAGTGGGCCATGTTAACATAATTCTTTCTTGAGTGAGTAAACGCCAACTTTTGAAAGTTGGGTGAGTAAACTCCAATTTTTGTCAAAGTTTAGGGGTGTCTTTTATGCTTAACTCGGGTAATTTATATAAACTATCAAGTACAATAATGAATTTAGTAAATATTGGAAAGAGAAAGAGAGAGTGAAATTTAGGGTGACTTACTTCTCAGTTCTCTGACTTCTCTAGTTCTCTCCATCTTATTTAAAAATTATTTGAATTTATTATAACATAAATTAGTTTCCCAAACAACAAAAACAACAACAATAATAAGGAAAATTTACCAAAAAAAACCTTTTACGAGTTCATTTTTGCGAAAAAAAACCTTATAAAATATTTTTTGCGAAAACAAACCAAAATCAGATTTTTTTTGCGAAAACAAACCTAGTATCATTTTCCAGGTGTTGACCATAGAATTTCCGGCGTTGACCACCTCTAGCCACCACTACCAACACTCGCGCCCGACCACCCACCCACCCCCGCAGCCCCCCACTTCACCCCCTAGCCCACCCCCCACCACCCGCAGTCCACCCCACCCCCACCCAGAGCCCCCCAACCCCTCCCTCCACCCCTCGGGCGGCGGCCCCCACCCCCCTTCGCCCCTACCCTCTCTCCTCTCCCTTCTTCCCTCCCTCACCCCTCCCCCCTCTCCTCTCCCTTCGTCCATCCCCCCCCCACACCGCAACCCACCCCATCCCCCCGCAGCCTCCCCCTCCGCAACCCGTAAAATCCGAACCCACTACCATCACATGACCATAACACCATGAAACCCCCCACCACAACCACGAAACACACTACCCACTACCACCACAAATGAAACGAAAACTATCAAAAATCGAAGAACGAAAACCATTGTTTCGGGGTGGCGCAACGGTGGGGGGTTCTGGATGGCGCAGCGGTGGGGGCGTTCGTCGGCGCACGGTTGGGGGGGGGATGGACGAAGGGAGAGGAGAGGGGGAGGGGTGAGGGAGGAAGAATGGAGAGGAGAGAGGGTAGGGGCGAAGGGGGTGGGGTAGTGGAGGGTGGCTAGGTTTCATCTTGCAAAATAATTTTGATTTTGGTTTGTTTTCGCAAAAAAAAATTGATTTTGGTTTGTTTTCGTAAAAAATGCGTTATAAGGTTTTTTTTCGCAAAAATGAACTCGTAAAAGGTTTTTTTTGGTATATTTTCCTAATAATAATATAGTATTATTATCTCTGGAGCTTTTGGGTTGGGTTGGATTTTTGTCCATAAATGGTTCATTTTGACTTGAGTAACGAGGTTGGATTAGGCTGACTTTCAAGCTAAAAATTTGTGTCTAAACTCCAAAGCTATGGATACTGGGGCATGCTAATTTGGTATTTATTCCTTAAAATTAAAGATAACGTAGACTAAGATTAATATTTTGTGCGTAACAATCATGCCCGTAGCTTGAAAATTTGTCGAAAATTCAAGATTGGGTTATAATTTTTTAACCGACTTTTATCTGAGTTAGGTTTAAGTTCATCAACTTCATAAATTTGGACATGTACTTTTGAAAGTCAAATTTAGCAATAATCTATATAATGCAGGGAAATAGATCTTACTCTAAGACCCTAATTGGGAATAAATCGCATACCCTAAGTTATTTCGTTGTTTCTTTATTCAACTCGATCAAAGATGTGCTACAATTCTGCATATAATTCTATTGAGGAAAAAATATGCAGAAATTTTTTCATGAATAATGTCAAAGGGAGTATTAATTCCTCCTATGCGCTGAACTTGAAATTAATTCCATAGATACCGTCCACGTAGGACAGCACGCGAGAATTATTTTTTTTCGGCAAAGCAAACCGCTACCCAGAGTAGCGGTTAACTTTAAGTTAAGTCGCTACTGGTGGTAGCGGTTTATACCGTAAATCGCCACTGAAGCAAAAAAGGAGGAAAAAGCGCGTCACGTAGGCGTGCGTCGAGCGCACATAGCACACGCGGAGCGCAGCCAGCATGCGCCCAACGAAGACTGGCTGCACGCCGTGCACGCTACGTGCTCTCGACACACAGCCTATGTGGCACGCTTTTTCCTCTTTCTCTCTTGCGTTGGTTATGTTCTGTAATGAACCGCTACTCTGAGTAGCAGTTTATATGCATGCCTTATAGTTTGTCTTAGGGATACAATATAACCGCTATTTGAAGTAGTGTCAACTTCGGTGAAACATTATTGGTATTAACCGCTACTTGGAGTAGCGGTTTTGTTAAAAAACCAAAATTCTGGCGTGCTGTCCTACGTGGACGGTATCCATAAAAATTAATTTCAAGTTAAGCGCATAGGAGGAATTAATACTCCCTTTGACATTATTCATCGAAAAAATTCAAAATATTCAATTTGATAAAGTGTAGTGGGAGACACAATCAACAACTAATTCTATCATAATTCATAACGGTAGACTAGTGAAATGACCAGACTCTCCAATAAGAATGACCTAAACCCATCACAGACATGTCACACGTGGTTGGTCAACGTCGGAAAATTTAGTCAAACTTCGTAATCCCGCAAAAGCTAGGTTTTACAACAATTTTTTTTTTACATTTGATAGTTGTTAATAAAAAAATTCTTAGGTAGTTTCTCGCAAAAGATTGATTTTATTAGATATTTTCTCACAAATTTTCCAAGTTTTAAAGAAAAACAGATAAAAATAGGGAAAGATTTGAGGCTATTGTGACCTTGGGAAGGTGTGCTGAGCTGTGTTGAATATGAGCCACTCGCACTCTTTGAAATTTGTCTGCGTCCATTTTATGCTGTTACCGGCCATTCCCGCCTCCGGCTTACACTCTCTCTGAAAACAACTCACCTGAAAAATAAAACAGGCAAAATTTTCACTTCTCATTATCATCAAATACTAAACTAGTACAAATTTGTAGACTTCTTACAAAAGTTTGTCACTTTGGTTTTTCAGGTTTGTGGGAATGGCTTCTATTATTGCAAATATTTCTCTTCCTATTGTTATTAATGGTGCAAAACCTTCTTTGATTCCCACTTCAAACTTCCCAGTTTTTGCATTCCCAGTCTCAGGTGATATGTCTCCTTCTTTACTTCCTGTAATTTTTAAGATTATATTTGCATATGAAAAACTGTTCATATGGTTCTCTCTCTCTTTTTGGGGATATATGCTACAGATTTTGTGATAGTACTGAAAGTTGTGAGCTTTTGGATGTAAAGATTGCTGTTGTTTGGAAATTTGATACCCAGTTTGTTTTATTGTGAGTTAGTGTATAAATTTTGCTTGTAATGCATAGCTAGCTGTTATTGTCTTATTGGGTAATTTTGATTGTTGGTTTCTTTGGCTTAGGGTGCTTTTTTTTTTTGTGTGGAAATGTGAGATTTGATGATATATGGAGAGAAGACAAGCTCTGAATTTCGAGTAGCTTTCGTCTTCTTAGGCTAAAATTTGATATAAATTGGTCTATATATATTCATGCTATCTTTCTATAGCAATGGTGGAGGAAAGGGGATGGGAAATTGAGAGGAGGAAGGGTAAGGAAGGTGAGAGAGGAGAATTGGGCTCGCATTTTTCCTTCAATTCTTGCTATCTCCGGTGGGATTTCGTTTACTAAAAGTGAAAAGAAATTGGATGATTTCATATCCCTCCCCTTCTCATTTCACAATCTTATAGAAAAAACCCTATCACTCTCCCTCCCCCTCCTTTCTCTTCAAACTTCGTCTTACTGTGAGTATCCGTGTTGGATCCTGGACACTCCGACATGGTTAGGGGATATTGACACTTCATTATGGATCAAAATCAATGTAACTTTTAATTAATTATTAAAGTCCAGCACTTGGACACATATATCTGTGTCAACACAGAAAACCAAGTTTGAATAACATGGTTCACTAGTCTCTATTTTACTATTTTTGCAGCTCAACTTTTGTTCTTGTGCCATGTGATTTGACTTCTTAGCTTTCGGTATGTCTTTTTGTGCCATCCCTTTGATGATGAGAGGACTCGACCTGGATAAAATCTTTGTTCTTCTTCATCCTCAGTAGATTGATAATTATGTGAGCATAAGGGTATCAAAAATCTCATGACATACTTATCTTGTCCAAGTGTTTTCTTCAATGTTCACCAAGACCTTTTTTGATGGTCTAAATGTCTAATGCCAATATAAAGAAGCTGGCTTATGTAGCTAGATGCTCAGTTTGGTGATTTTGCTTCATGATTTGGCAGTTGGCTGACTTGGCTCTAGTGGATCTGCTTGGTTTCCTAGGTCGTTCTGCTTAACTCTTGTTATTTGTAAACTGGTTTCGAGCACTATCATCCATGGTAGATGTAGGTAGATGGTTAGTTTAGTGTAATGGGTTCTCAATCTTAATTTTAATCGACTAGTTATTGGCTTGTGGATGCATGTATTTTGGTAATTTGAGCTGTAAGTACAGCGCCACAGCAGTGACTTATCTATGTCTGGGCTTGTCAGAGTTAGGGAGGATCGAATTAGGTATCCTGCAACCCATGTACATCCTCTATGGATTTTATGTACAAATTGATGCTGAAGCTCAAAACAGAGTAAAAGAAGGCTTTATATATTTATATTCTTAAGCTTCCTTTACCAACTGGAGGAAAGATTTTGTGGCTCTCCCACTTGCTTGTTAAATTTCATATGCTAAACTATCTATTATCATCAAGCATTTAATGAATGGTAGTATTTCCATAACCTGAAGGGATGGTAACTGGCATTCTGGAACCGAGTCTTTTACCTTTTGAGAAAATACTGGGAAGAGCTATTCCTTCATATCTCTTCCTTGGTAGTAAAAATTAAGACGTATCAAATAGAAAGAACAAGAAGTATAAACAAGTTTTCCTTCTACCATTTTGAGCTCCTGCAACTCCAAACATGAAGCTGGGGTTTGAAATCCCATGTACCCCATCTTCATCAGAGGGGAAGTAATTGTGTGGTTAGTCCTTTTGCACTTGTTCACCCCTCTCTCTGACTAGTACCATTTCTGCATTCACGAGGAAAGTTAAGACTTACATAGTGCTCGAGTCCACGTCCTTCAAGGAACTGAACATGTTTATAGGGGAGAGGATTACTTTTACTTAGTTTCTTAACAATTGGCTTGAAATGATGCCTTATATAGGACTATCATGGTTTGATTGATGGAATTACTACAGAAGTTTAGATCATTAGCTATTATGAGCCTTTGAGATGCATTTGAACAAAAAGGATTAAAGAAATTGTCCCACTTGAGCTGTTTGCCTGTACTTTTGACTCTTTACCTAAGGATTTTTTTCTCTAACAAAATTGCGTACTTGGTTATGTTGGTACACCAGAACAATCTTTCTACTACTTCCAGCTGGTTAGTGATAAAGCTTTAGAACTCTGGACCTCCCCAGCAGACCCCACCAACACGCGGTCCTTGTTGCATATTTTCCATGTTGTTTATGTGCCAGAGGTCCTTTGTCAAGTTCATATTCTTTTCTTTTTTTTTTTCCTTTTTTTTTTGGTAATAGCTCATGTTCCACATAACAATATCTATTTACTGTTGCTTATTTATTATTTTATTATTGTGCTTCAACTTTTTGTCATATTTCGTTTTAACATATTGTAAGCTTTGAAATTCTTGTTTATCTTGGTGGGTGTTTCTTTTCAGAAAGACGAGGTCGTCTAGCAGTTGTTGTGAGAGCAACAGGTGACAGCTCTGATTCTTCAGGGTCTCTGAGTGTCGTCGAATCTGTTCAGAATCTTGTGAGCACCTTCTAGCACCATACTTTAGATTTTGTTCTTTCTCCTAGCCACTTCTATATGTTAGTCACTTAGCCCTGTCTACTGGATGCTCACATTGTTCATACCGTCTCTCGAGAGGTCCTATTTCTAGAATGATAGAATTGGAATCTATTCATTGCTCTTTTGTAAGCATATCTAACATAATTTACCATCTAGAAGCCATTTCAATTACTTAACTTAATTTATATATATATATATATCATGGCATTAATTTGGACTACTTTGATGCAGTGGGATAACGGTGAAGATCGAATTGCTGTTATTGGTTTGGGCTTGACAGCTGTCATTGCATTCTGGGCTTCACTAAATTTGATTGCGGTAAGCAGTTAAGCACCATAGATATTTCTTGTGTTATGTGAGATTAAGATTTCTTGTGTTCTGTCAAAAAAAAAAAGATTTAGAGTTGCTAGTGAGAAGACTTGGAAACTCTGCTTCGGGGTTGTGTTGAGAAGATTAAAAAGCCTCTTGTAGTCTTATATGTTGCTTGAATTAGGAGGTCTCGAGTTGATAATACCTAGAACGAGTGGACACTGATTATCTACTTTTTGGTTTTTGAAGAATTCACGACCATAGATGCTCAACAAACATGGTAGACTAGTGTGGAGATGAACAAGACTTGCCTGGTAAGGGAAGATAATTTGAAAGATATAATACTATAACAAACCAATTGGGGGTCAGGTTTTTAGGGCCTCATAGGGCTCTTATAAGAAATTAGGCATCTTTTTTTAGTTGATTTAAGCCTTTAAGGATGAATGCTATCTTCTTATTTACAAATTGCCTCACTTCCATGTAATACTAAATGTTTATGCTACGTGCAGTGCTTTACAAAAGTTGACATATTAACTTCTTGGAGTAGAAATTAATACTCCCTCCAACTTTTTAGTTGTCCCTTTTTTACGATCAAACTTTGCAAACCTTGACTACATCCTCTAAATTACATGTATAAAAAAGTATGATCATGTGAAATTCTGGTAGGTTCATTAGAGATCGTGAAAGAACAAAATGGAACAATGCCAAAGAAAAGAAAAACGGAAGGAGTAATTGACTAATGTGAAACTCCTATAAGGACAAAGGACTCTTAACTCTTGGAGTTCCTATCCTTTTTTTTGTAACTACCTACCTGTAGTGTGTTCATTTAGTTTTGGATCATATATCACCTAACACGGCCAACACTTAAAATACTTGAGAAAGACTTTCCATGGTGACTATGAGGTGTATTGAAATTCTCAAAATAACGGTTTTGGAATCGCCTTTAGCTTTTATGAGATATAATTGTGTCCTATTGAATATGATATTATGACTACCAAGTACCAACAGCTTAATACAGTTGAACATATCGTCTCCGATTGTCTTCTTCCTCTCTCTCTCTCTTGTCATCATCAATGAATGAAAAGTTCTATTTTCTTTTGGCCCTTGAGACCTTTGGGGTTCTGATATCACTTGTTAGTTGGCTGTTTAGAGGTACATTATCTGTTTAATATTATTGGGATGTGAGTTTAATCCATCTTTTACAATTCAGATTATTTATCTGCACTCTGCAACATCTGTGTGGTTTCCCTGTTTTGACTCTTATATTTCTGTTTTATCAACAGGCAATCGACAAGCTTCCTGTAATTCCAGGTTTCTTGGAATTTGTTGGGATATTGTTCTCTTCGGTATGTATATCCATTTATGCTTCCTTAGAAGTGTTGTGTTGTAGGCTTGTAGCCACAAGTATATGATAGTTTGTCCTTATGAACACAGCCTTTCTGTTGAGAGGCATGAACTAGAGTACAATATGTCTAATGTGGAATGGCCATGTACAGCAGCAACCTCGGAGCACATTTACATTTCAATTTTATGAGTGTAACTTCGATTAAATTACCCAATCATATATAGATGGGCTGCAATTATGATGATGTAATTAGTCACACTATTTGCTGTTCTTCCTCCTGTTTCTTATTACTCTGATCCTGTTAAATTTTCCATATAATCCAATCTGACATGTAAAAGTTCTTTTCCAGTGGTTTGTTTATCGGTATCTCTTGTTCAAGCCTGACAGGTGAGGAAAATTCCTTTCATAAGCTCTGTCATCCTTCTTGTACATGATGAGATTCTTAACAAGCTCTCCCATTGCCTGATTTTCTGTCAAACCTGCCTAATATTGGTTTTTCTGGGGGCTCATATTACAGACAGGAGCTATTTAGGAACGTGAACAAGTCGATATCAAATATCTTAGGCCAGTGAGATATGCTGGTCTTAGCTCTTGCTTTTAGCCCTGGGACTCGAATGCCGGACAAGATTGCACCCTTTGATGTACAGTAATATTAATGATGTAGTGGCACAAACGCACAATGTCTTGGTATAATACTATAGTATTTGAAAGTTGTGACCTAGCTTAATGTATGTACTTGCTTTGTAATCTGTATCTTCATCCAACTTACATGGAGCTGAAAAGCGTAAGTTGTGTAGAAAAAAATCGTTGTTCCTAAACTAAGTTGAGTAATGAAGTTTTAAAATTGATGGGCATGACTTTTTTTTTTGGCTACTTTGTTGACTATAGTTATGGCATTGGAGTTATGTGGCGGGCTACAATTTCTTCCCCACACATTATTAAATTATTACTCACTATATATATATTTCATAGTCATGTTATGACAAGTTTTATCATCAAACGGATATAAAAGATACTAAGGGATTAGGATTAATTATCAAGTATCACATGATAATTAACTGGTAAAAATCAAGTTTATAAGAGACAAATAACAATAACACTAGAGCTCTACACCTCTACTACTCTAGTAAGTCTATTAGAGCTTAACCCGTTTATAATGACTTGATTTGCAAGTTATTTTTTTTTTTGAATGAATTGATTTGCAAGGATTCTGGTCTAGCACAAATCCGAATACAATCATAATTCACCTTTGTTAATCTTTTGAACCGACTATACAAACCCTTTAGAAAAACTATAAATAACAAGAAGCGCTTCAAATTTGTTGTCTACATTTAATTGATCTTCAAGAAAATAGAAGCAAAAGCCATGGAGAGTAGTTCATCTTCTCCTTCATCTCCTGTCTATACCCCAACATCACCTTCGTACTCGCCGCCGCCATCTCCCGAATACTCACCAGAATCACCCTCATACACTCCTTCAACTCCAGAATACTCACCACAGTCCTCTGAAGATTACTTGCGTGATTCACCACAGCCATACACGTCTCCTGAATACTCGCCTCAATCGCCATACTATACACCTGCGTCTCCTGAGTACTCACTGCAATCGCCATTCTATATACCTGAGTACACGCCAGAGTCTCCTGAATACTCGCTGCAATCGCCATACTATACACCTTTGTCTCCTGAGTACACGCCAGAGTCTCCTGAGTACACGCCAGAATCACCATACTATACACCGATGTCTCCTGAGTACACGCCAGAGTCTCCTGAATACTCGCCCCAATCGCCATACTATACACCTTTGTCTCCTGAGTACACGCCAGAGTCTCCTGAGTACACGCCAGAGTCTCCTGAGTACACGCCAGAATCACCATACTATACACCGATGTCTCCTGAGTACTCGCCGCAATGGCCATACTATACACCTTTGTTTCCTGAGTACACGCCAGAGTTTCCTGAGTACTCGCCGCAATGGCCATACTATGCACCGATGTCTCCCGAGTACTCGCCAGAGTCACCTCCATATGTGCCGTCTTCGCCAACGTACGTGCCACAATGGCCTGTTTCTTCTGTGTCGTCGAACTCACCATGGTCTTCTAGCTTAATTCCTGCAACTAATATAGGACGAGTAGTTTGAATTGTTCATCATCAGATATTTCTTGATTAATTGATTAAGTTTCTGTTTATTCGATCATAAATTAAATTATGTATACTCATACAATCATGTAGTAGTTTATCCTTATCAAATATGTATTATTTGGCGACTGTTTCTAAGTAATGGAAGGTTTAAGCCTTTTTGTTAACCTTTTATTTGGTGTAAATGTCAAAAAATATTAATGAATGATTACGACAATTCCAATATATTTTTGGGAATAAGGCTTAGTTGTTGTTGTTGTTGTTGTTGTTGTTGTAGTTAGTTAATTAAGTCTAGCCTTCCTTAGGCAAAGTTAGCTATGGACACTTTACGCAAACGAAAAAAATCCATTTTTTTTTTGTAAAGTACAAGTTTTTCGCTATCCTATCATCAAAATCCGACTACATCTCGAATTTTAGATGATACCCTAATACATGGCTTCAACTCGACTTGATAAACTCGACAATTTATTTTTGACTATTCATGGCTTAGTTCTTAACTAATTGATTAACTTTCTGGTCATTAGTTCAGAACTCAATTATTTACAGTATACCATCATGTAGTAGCATGCTTCCTAAATATGAAATTTTATTCCTAATGTTAAAGTAATGAAATTTCTTCGTTCTAGTTCTTTCCTTGGGCCGTGAAGCCTTTGATGTTAATAGGGGTATTTAATTTGTGTGACTATCAAATTGAAATTCATAATTTCTTTAAGATATTCTAGCGTCTTACCCGAACCTTCCATTAGCTTAGATTAATATTGCGGTTATTTATGGAGATGAAGCGAAAGAATGATCGGAGGAAGAAGGCATGGCAATGAGTTAGAGAGATGTGTGATGTGATTCCATTAGAAGTAATGTCATTTTGTAAAACTTGATGATCTCAGGGTTACTGCAATTCCAGAATGGCACGTTCGAGGTCATTTTGGAAGAACTTGGTGATCTAAAGGGCACGTTCGATATCATTTTGGATAAAACTTGGTGATCTAAAGGTTACCTTGGTCCCTAGATAGTGTCCTAAAAGTTGGCTGAAATATAGTATACTTTTAGGTGGATTAATTCTGCTACTATCATTCTTGTTCAAGTCTTTTGGTTCATTTTTGCAATTCACTCTCCACATTCTTGTCATTCATATCATAAAGACATAGATGGTGAATTAGTAACTTTCATTTTGTAGTTGCGACTTTGGAGCTGTACTCCAAAATTAACCGGGAATGGCCATGTACAACAGCGATCTCATGACGCATTTACATTTCAATTTCATGACTTTAACTTAATCATATATATGAGCTGCAATCTTGATGAATGTAATTAGTCGCGCTAGCTATTTGTTGTTCTTCCTCAGAACCTGTTTCTTATTATTTTGATCTTGTTTGATTTTCCATTTATCCAATGTGACATGTGAAAGTTCTTTTCCAGTGATTTGTTTATCGATCAGTATCTCTTGTTCAAGCCTGATAGGTGAGAAAAATTCCTTTCCATAAGCTCTATTCATCCTTCTTGTACATGATGAGAATAATCGTAACATGCTCTCCCATTGCTTGATGCATGTATCAAGCCCACCTAATATTGATTTTTTTGGAGCTCATATTAGATAGAGGAGCTATTTCGGAACATGAACAAGTCGATATCAAACATCTTAGGCCAGTGAGATATGCTGGTCTTAGCTCTTGCTTTTTGCCCTGGGACTCGAATGCCGGACAAGATTGAACCCTTTGATGTATAGTAATACATGTAGTGGCACAATGTCATGGTATAGTATTATAGTATTTGTGAGTTGTGATCTAGCTTAAGGTATGTACTTGCTCTGTAATCTATATCTTCATCCAACTTTCATGGAGCTGAAAAGTGTAAGGAGTTCATTTACCAATTTCCTTCGTGTTGCCAATTTATTATCTGCATATAGCTCAATATCTGACTTACTAGGAAAGTTTTTAATTCAAGCAAGGATTTATTTGCAGTAATTGAGGTTTGCATCCTAGCTAGTTGACGCAGTCGGAAAATCTAAGAGAAAAGCAAGCGCTAATCTCAGTCAAGAACAGACAGATTTACAAGCGATAAATCTGTAGAAAATCCGGAATCCACCAGAAAAAGAGTTAAACTCTGAAATATTATTAAAAGTCGAAAAGCTGCCTCCAAATAATGACCTAATGTTGTTTAAATACTCAAAACAAAACCCTAATACGAAAATAAGGAAATAATAAAATCCGGAAATACTTAAAATGCTGTTTTCGGGCCCTAAACGAACTCGGATGGCTTAAAAAGCCTGTACGTCATGGCGAAAATATGAGTTTGACTCGTTGGCCCGTTCCGCTTCCAGAAAGGTATCACAATAAGCAATCGGACTCCGGAGGCCTGATTAGTAGAAATCATTTCAGGACTTTTGTCGAACTTCTTCGTCGAACTTCTTCGCTAACCTTCCTACGTCAGTCTCCTCCACCTCTGAAGAACTCGACCTCGAGTTCATATCTTCATAAAGAGCCTCATCTGCATGGTACTCATAAATGTCAGCAACATTGAAAGTGTTGGAGATGTTCAGATCATCCGGAAGACCCACCACATAGGCATTGTCATTAATCTTGCGAGTCACCTTGAAAGGACCATACTTGCGTTGCCTCAACTTCTTCGTAGGTACCAACGAGAAATCTCTCTTTACGCAAAAACACCATCACATCATCACCCACACCGAAAATCTTGACTCTCCTGTGTTTATCGGCCAGCAGCTTTATTTTTTCGCCCATGAGCGTGCGGTTTAGCCTTCACGGTTTCTTTTGTGACAAAGAACAATCTCCTCTCGCCATATTTCCAGCGGCCACACTAACTCCCGGGACTCTTAGGAAGCTTAATCGGATCAACCACATGCCTAGGAATAGAGGTGTAAACCACGTAAAATGGTGATTTCCCGTGGCCGAGTGTACAAAGCCTTGTTATAAGCAAACTCCACCCGAGGTAAAGCCAAATCCCACTGTTTTGGCTTGTCGCCACAAACACTACGAATCATGTTCCCTAGTGTTACGTTAGTGACTTCGCTCGACCATCCGTACGTGGATGAGCCGTAGAACTCCTGTTCGGCGCCGTCCCAAACATCCTCCAAAGAGTGATCCAAAAATGGCTAAGAAACTTGGTGTCCCTATCCGAAGTGATAGAAGTAGGAACACCATGAAGTCTCGACCACCTCCCCGAAGAAAAGCTTGGCCACATTTGAAGCATCGCCAGTCTTCTTACAAGCAATGAAATGGGACATCTTGGAGAATCGGTCAACAACCACAAAACCGAATCCACGCCTCGTTGAGTACGAGGCAAACCCAACACAAAATCCATCGCCGAGGTCTTGCCAAATATCATCGGGAATAGGTAAAGGCATATAAAGACCGGTATTTTGAGGCCCGACCTTTGGACACTTGACAAGTATGACAACGACGGACTATGGCACCAGCGTCTCGCCTCAAGTGAGGCCAATAAAACCTCTCTTCTAAACCCGCAATGGTCTTGTCCCTCCCCAAATGACCTCCAAGGCCACCTCCATGAAGATCCCTGATTAACTTTTCTCTCAAGGAAGAACTAGGGATGCACAACTGATCACCTCTGAATAGGTAGCCCTCTCGGATATGGAAGTCCGCGCTTGGCTGCCCTTTGCTGCACTTGGCCCATAATTCCTTAAACTCAACATCATCTGCATACAGCTCCTTCAAACATTCAAAACCCACGATTTCTTGAGCTAAAGTGATGAGTAAGGAAGCTCTCTTACTCAACGCATCTGCTACCTTGTTCAAAGCGCCAGATTTATGTTGTATGATGAAAGGGAATTTTTGCAGAAAACTCACCCACCGAGCATGCATCTTATTGATCACCTTCTGGCTATGAAGGAACTTCAGTGCCTGATGGTCAGTGAAAAGAATAAACTCCCTCTGAACCAAATAATGCTCCCACTGCCGCAGTGCCCTAAACACCGCATAGAACTCCTGATCGTATGTACTCCATTTCTGCCTAGCATCACTCAATTTTTCACTGAAGTAAGCCACAGGACGCTTCTCTTGAGATAGAACTGCTCCAATACCTACCCCACTCGCATCACATTCAACTTGAAACACCTTATCAAAATCAGGAAGGGCTAGCACCGGGGCACTACAAAGTTTCTCTTTAATCAAAGAAAAACTCCTTTCCTGCGCATCTCCCCAATGGAACTTCCCTTTCTTCAAGCATTCAGTAATCGGCGCGGTTATGGTACTGAAATCCTTGATGAATCTCCTGTAGAAAGTTGCTAGGCCATGAAAACTACGAACTTCAGTCACTGAGGTAGGGGTGGGCCAATCTCTGATGGCACTTACCTTCTCTTCATCCACCTGAATTCCCTCGGCACCAACAACAAAGCCCAAGAAGAGCAATTTGCTGGTGCAAAAGGTGCACTTTTTCAGATTAATGTACAGTTGGTTCTCTTGTAAAACTTGCAGCACTTGAGTCACATGTTCCAGATGCTCTTTCTGGTTCCTACTGTAAATCAGAATATCATCAAAATAAACTACTACAAAAGAACCAGTAAAAGGACGAAGGACTTGATTCATCAACCGCATGAAAGTGCTAGGTGCATTCGACAAACCGAATGGCATTACCAACCACTCATACAACCCATCCTTGCTCTTAAAAGCTGTCTTCCACTCATCTCCAGGCCGAATTCGAATCTGATGATACCCACTACGCAGATCTATCTTCGAAAACACCGTTGAACCTGACAATTCATCAAGCATATCTTCCAATCGAGGGATAGGGAAGCGATACTTGATAGTTATCTTATTGATGGCCCTACTGTCAACACACATCCGCCACTGATTGCCTTTCTTAGGGACCAAAAGAACGGGAACTGCACAGGGGCTCATACTCTCCCGAATGAACCCTTTCTTCAATAAGTCCTCAATCTGCTCCCGCAAGATTTCATTTTCTTTAGGACTCATACGATAGTGGGGAAGGTTTGGTAGGCTACAACCGGGAATCAAATCAATCTGATGTTGTATATTACGCATGGGAGGTAAATCATTCGGTAACTCATCAGCAATTAATTCTTTGTAAGCCTCTAATATTTCCGACACTTCAACAGGAATGGGGGTATCTTCCTTGGCAGCACTTAACAACCCCTTAACCACTATTGGGCAGAAAAATTCAGTTTCTTTTACAAAGATCATCAAGTTCCCCTGTCATTGTAAGTTATTACTAAGAAACCGGTTTTCTTTCCCCCCACCTTATGGTCAAAATTCAAAACAGAGCCATAGCAATTTTATGGGATCTCCAAGTGAACATCATCACATTATCCCTTCCCCGATAGGTGACATCATTATCAAACTGCCAAGGTCTACCAAGTAAAATATGACAAACATCCATGTCAAGAACATCACAAATTACCTCTTCCTTGTAGTGTTTCCCTATGGAGATGGGAACTCGCAAGTCATGGTGACCCGAACTTGTGACCCCTTGCCGACCCGGCCCAGGCGTATGGTTTCTCGTGGGGTTACGTGGGCGCCTTTAAGTACTCTACTAGTTTCGGGACACCGGATTCTCCGTGCTTCCATTATCCACGATCAAGTTGCAGACCTTGTTTTGAATCGAACAATGAGTTTTAAAAAGATTCTTGCCGGCCCTCATCTTTAGAAGTTAACGAGGACCCTTTGTAGCACAAAGTTAATTACGTCATCGATTCCTCCTCGGCAAACTCGCATCCGCATACTCGTCGTTTTCTCCTTGAAGCTCCTCTCCATCTCCTTCTAATACGGCAGGTGACTCTCCGAGTTGGGCAAACATTGGATCGATGACCCTTGCCAGTTACAACGATAGCAAGTGTCCCCACCGGGCTTCGTATAAGGATTATTTTGCTTCGGACGGTGGACTTCCCTGGCGGTGCACTACTAGGACCTCCTTTAGTTGCATTGCGGAATCCTTAGTCACGGCACTCTTCTCCTTCTCGCCGCTAAAATCAAAATTACTCTGAGGTGAGTATCTTTTGAATGATGAGAAATTTCTAGGGGATTTCTCTATTTGCTCCGCTTTTAAAGCCAAACTAGATGCCTCAAAGAACAGTCCACACGGTTGCAAGCCCATCTTCTCTTGCGAGGAATTTTTCGGACCACTAACATATCGAGCCACTTTCGATTTTCGGATTCTCCTAAGTCATTGCGTTCGAGAAAATCGCGGGAACTCGCTAGTATATTCCGTCACAGTCCTCTTTCCTTGAACACATTCAATATACATCTTATACTGAAACCGCTCATAATCTTCCGGTAAAAACCGCTCCAACATTAATCAAGTTTCATTCGTCGCCGAGTCTTAAGCGGCCCTTTCCTTTGTCTCTGTCTCTGCATAACTAGTTTGTCCCACCAAACAGCAGCGGTGCTTTTTAACCTAACTGCCACCATCTTAACATGTTTATTTTCAGGAACCTCCATAACTTCGAAAAATCTATCGACGTCAATCTGCCAATCAAGAAATTCCTCCACTCCCATGGTTCCATAAAAACAGAGGAATATCTCGCTTTCACTCGGTAATCATGTTTATGATAATGATGACCTTCATCGCTACGTTCTTCCTCGAAAGGTTCTTCTTCCTCGAACTCGAACTATCTCGCCACAACAGTTCGCTTGCCTCTTCCCCGTGGAACTTTATTCGTTCCCCTCTCCCGTCTTCTCCATGAGTAATATTGTTTCGCATGTTGTTCATCTCGCGTAGTTAGCGCGAGTCATCCGTTCGGTCAAAGCAAGAAGGGCCGTGGTAAAAGCCGCGGTAACTCCTTCAAGATCTCGCTTCTCGGTCACTGGTTCTCCCATGGTACGTTCAAGATACGAAAAGAAACAGGAGAAAGCTCGCTCGATACCACCCGACGCGGTCGGAAAATCTAAGAGAAAAGCAAGCGCTAATCTCGGTCAAGAATGCATGATTTACAAGCGATAAATCGTAGAAAATCCGAATCCACCGTAAAAGAGTTAAACTCTGAAATATTATTAAAAGTCGAAAAGCTGCCTCCAAATAATGACCTAATGTTGTTTAAATACTCAAAACAAAACCCTAATACGAAAATAAGGAAATAATAAAATCCGGAAATACTTAAAATGCTGTTTTCGGGCCCTAAACGAACTCGGATGGCTTAAAAAGCCTGTACGTCATGGCGAAAATATGAGTTTGACTCGTTGGCCCGTTCCGCTTCCAGAAAGGTATCACAATAAGCAATCGGACTCCGGAGGCCTGATTAGTAGAAATCATTTCAGGACTTTTGTCGAACTTCTTCGTCGAACTTCTTCGCTAACCTTCCTACGTCACTAGTTTGGGAGGTTTGGAAGAGAGGTCTTAGTTTCTCAAGATGTACACAAACAATCCCACACTTTTTGTAAAATCTCAAAGCGGATTATACTAGCTTAGTGAAATTTAAAAATAAATTTAAAAGTCTTCCCATTATCATGTTTTAATTACATTACCATTTTAGCCGGGAATATATAAATGGATATTAATTGCAAAATTTTATAATAGTCTCGTAGCCGAGAATCATCTTGTATCCCACACCTGAGGTGCGGGTTCGATTCTCTTGTGGGGAGGGGGGAGGGGGTGTTGGTTTAATTACGGCTTGAGCTTCTCCCTGAGATATGGATCGCCTTACCAAACAATTGTAATAAATAATGCAGGGGTGTTTTGCCAATTTTATTTGATTCTTATGAATCCTAACTTTGAAGATGAAAATGTCCAAATTTTTGTTTATTTGCATCAGTTTTTCTTGATTTTTGTTATTACTACTATCATCAAATTATTACTCACTATAATATTTTATAGTCATGATATCAAAAGTTTTATCGTACTTGGGTACTACCCATACAAAAGGGTAAAAAAGATAGTTGTATTAAGGAAGGGATTAGGAGTAGTGATCAAGTATTACATGATAACTAATTGGTAAAAAATCATGTTTAAAAGAGACAAATAACAACACTATAACTCTGTATAACAGAATAACGCGTTTATAATGACTTGATTTGCAAGCTTTTTTTTTGAATAAACTGATCCGCAAGGATTCTAGTCTAGCACAAATCCGAGTAGATAAATGATTTACCTTTGTTATTCTTTTGGACCGACTAAACATTACATACCCTCTACAAAAACTATAAATAACAACAAGCACCTCAAATTTGTTGTCTGCATTTGATTACTCTCCAAGAAAATAGAAGCAAAAGCAATGGAGTTTTTTCCTTCATCTCCGCAATACTGATCACCTTCAACTCCTGTCTATACCCCATCATCACCTTCGTACTCGCCGTCGCCATCTCCCGAATACTCACCAGAATCACCCTCATACACTCCGTCTACTCCAGAATACTCACCACAGTCTTATGATACTTACGTGATTCACCACAGCCATACATGTCTCCTGAATACTCTCCGCAATCGCCTTCATATACGCCGTCTTCACCAGTTTATACTCCAGAATCCCCTGAATACTCGCCACAATCACCTATCTATACACCGTTGTCCCCTGAGTACTCGCCACAATCGCCATTCTATACACCGTTGTCTCCTGAGTACACTCCAGAGTCTCCTGAGTACACGCCAGAGTCTCCTGAGTACACGCCAGAGTCTCCTGAGTATACACCGTTGTCTCCAGAGTACTCGCCCCAATCACCATTCTATACACCGTTGTCTCCTGAGTACTCGCCGCAATCGCCATACTATACACCGTTGTCTCCTGAGTACACGCCAGAGTCTCCAGAGTACTCGCCGCAATCGCCGTTATATACAACGTTGTCTCCTGAGTACTCTCCATGATGTTGGACATGGTCTTCTAGCTATACACCTACTGTATGTTGCATCTAATAAAGGACTAGTGATCTTTTCAAGTGAAGGCTAGAGTGTTGCATATCCTACCTAGGAATATTATTGTTAAAGTTAGATCTTCGATTGAGAATGTGTAATTTGATGTAACCCTTGATTTTCATGTATTGTGGTTCTATTTTTAACCCTTGTTTTGTTCTTCATTAATAAAGCACTTACCTTCATCCATAAATAAAGTACTAGTCTTTTGAATTGGATTTGCTGAATGCTGATCATCATACAAATTTCTTGTTAATTGATTAAGTTTTTGTTTGTCCATTAATAAATCAATTGTGTACAGTATACTATCATGTAGGATTGGTTATTTTTATGAAATTTGCAGTTCGATCTTATAATTATTCCATGTAATGAATTATGCAAGTTCTTGTTCCTCTCGACCCTAGCTAAACATGTCAATTGACTTGATTTTGATGTAAATGTGAAACCAAAAAATTATAAAAGTAACTGATGTGAATCAATTATAACTCCAATGCTTTTCTGTGATTTAATTTAATGTAGTCTAGCCTTTCGTTAGTCCTGTCTTTGGGCAGAATGGCAGATTACTGGACCTTTCTTCAGGCAAAGTCGTTAGGGCTTCTTAATTAGGGCCTCTTTACACAAACGAGAAGGGAATTAAAAGAAATCTGTTGTGCATGTGCATGTTAAGTTTTGATGATGAAAAATAATATAATATGTTATAGTATGAAAGTTTGTGACAGATGGTTGAGAAAGGAATAAATAAATGAAGACTTTGAAGAAATGAAGAATCAAGATTGAATTCCAAGTTTATATTGAATTCCAAGTTTAGTTACTATATGCAAAATGTAATATGCTAGAACTAGATGATATATTATGTGCCAAGTATAGAAATATAAAATTAGGATAATTATTATTTTCTTAGAGTTAAGGAAATAAATAATTATGGTAATTTTATATATCTATATAAAAAGGAAGTTTAGTTTTAAAATAAAAAAGGATTTTATAAAAACTGATTTTGATAAAACGTTTTGTGTATAAAAGATAAAAGTTTTTTTTCGAATAAAAATCATAAAACGTTTTTAAAGAATCTTGATAAGAAGGAGAAAAACTGATTTTTCAATATGATAAAGTTTGTTTAATAAAAAACTGATTTAAGAGTTGATCTAGTTAAGATAAGATATGGAGAAATCCTTATCTTATTAGGAAAAGGAAATCAGTTTTTTATAAAAGATAAAATTGGTTTTTGAATAGGAAAAGAATTTTATCCCTTTATTTTAGGAATAAAAATTGTTCAAAAGATAATATATCTTGGAGAAGGATTTTTATTCAGTTCACCAAGATATATAAGGGATTGCAACTCAGTTTTATAACTCACGTTTTCAGAGAGAAAAAATCGGAGATATTAAGAGCTGAAAACAGTTTCCTAAGGCACAGAGTATATCACAGAGTTCTAGTCTGAATAGGAAACTAAAACAACGTTTGTAATTGTCCTCTAATTTGCTTGAATAAGAAGCACGCCTTTGAGGAATTATTCTTTCTGTAATCTTTCATATTATAGAGAGTAGCAACACTTAGGGTTAAGTGTTGGGGAGCACTACTAGGGTTAGTAGTGGGGGAATCGATTTGTATCGAGAGTTTGATATTTTACGATTCAAATAATAAAAGAGTAGTTTGTGTGGACGTAGATCTCAGAGGTGAGATTGAACCACGTTAAATTCCAGTGTTTTATTATTTGATATAATTGTTTTAGTGTTTGGTTAAGTTTCGTTTGAGCAAAAACGTCAATCGGAGATTTTACGAGTGAATAACACAGTGTACGACACTGTGCCATAAAGGTGTTTTTGCGAAAATCGGTTAGATTTAGCCACTCAATTCAACCCCCCTTCTTGAGTGTCACCTTGTGTTCCAACAAGTGGTATCAGAGCAGGCTATTCTCGAAAGGCTCATCCCTAGAGAATAGAAGTCATGAACATGCAAGATGACTCTCGAGATAGACACACAAAGTGCCCAATTTTTAACGGAAAAGGCTATGGATGGTGGAAGGCTAGGATGAGGATCTACATCCAAGGATCGGATTATGAATGCTGGAAAGTCATAAGAAAAGGACCAATCCTTATCCAAATCAAAGATGCTGAAGGAAATATGGTCGACAAAGATGAAGATGACTACAATTCAGTCGACTATGCAAAAGCCGAAAAAAACTTCAAAGCTATGAGTATTCTCCAATATGGAATTGGACCTGATGAATACTCAAGGATCTCGGCTTGTACTACAGCAAAAGAAATATGAGACACGCTGGAGTTGGCCCACGAAGGTACGAATGAGGTAAAACAATCTAGAATAGATTTGCTTGTCCAACAATATGAATTGTTTACTATGAATAAGGTCGAATCTATTAAAGAGATGTTCACTAGATTTACACTAATCACTAATGAATTACTTTCTCTAGGCAAAACATATACTTCTGAAGATTTAGTGAGAAAGGTGTTAAGAAGTCTAACAAATCGATGGCTCCCAAAAATAACCGCTATTCAAGAAGCTAAAGATTTGACTAAACTTTCACTAGAACAACTTATTGGATCATTAATGACTAGGGGTGTTCAAAATATCCGATCCGGGCGATCCGATCCGTGATCCGGTCGATCCGATCCGATTTTTCGGATATCCGATCCGCTTTTTTAGTTTTCGGATATTTCGGATCGGATATCCGAAAATTTTCGACGGATTTTTAAATTCGAAAATATCCGAAATATGGGAATTTTTCGATTTTTTCGTATTTTTGATATCCGATCCGAAAATATCCGTTTTGGTTCCGAAATATCCGATGATCCGATCCGATCCGATCCGAACATATTTTAAGAACTTTCCTTTGAAAATTTCAATTTTTTTAAGTTTTTGATATCCGTGTATCCGATCCGATCCGTTTTGATTGATCGCATTTTCCGATCGGATCGACGGATATCCAAATGACCCCTATTAATGACTCATGAACTTGTCTTAGATTCAAAAAATAATGAACCAAAAAGTAAAGGTATAGCCTTGAGAACTGAATTGGAAATTGAAAATAGTGATAGTGATGATGATATTGATTTTCTTACTAGAAGATTTAAAAAATTTCTCAAAAAGAACAAAAACAACAGTCCTAGAAAAGATGAAAATTTCAAAGGTAAGAGCACTACATCTAACTTTAAGAAAAGTGCTACTAATTCGGGTTGTTTCAAGTGTGGAGAGTTAAATCACAGGATTAAAGAATGTCCCTTATGGGATGATGAGAAGCCCAAAGGAAGAAGGGAGCAATCGAAGAAAGAATTCAAAAAGGCAATGATTGCTGCCGTTTGGGGAGATTCGGATTCTGACGAAGAACAGTCAGAGGCACAGTACCATGAGGAAAAATTATGTCTGAATGTTGTACAGACATCACAGAGAAAGGCACAGTGCCAGGACGACTCTCACTTGTGTCTAATGGCGAAAAATTCGAACTCCCAAGATGAAACTGAAGACAGTGAGGTAAGTCTTCTCTCTCTAAAACCTTCAATACATTTTCTTTCAAAAAACCAACTTGTTACTTTGCTTGAAAATATCATTGATGATTGTCAAGAAATGAATGATGATTTTTCAATCATGAAAAAGGAAGTAAAAAATTTAACTAAGCAAAAGATTGGGTTGGAATTAGAATATAAGGATTTATTAAAGGACTGTAAAGAACTGATGAAGAAGACTGATGAACTTGAAAAAATTATTGAAGAGAAAGATACTGAGATAAACGCTCTAAGATACGAAAAGTCTCTTGCTAACGAAATAGTAAATGACACAAGGGCCATACACTCGTGTTAGAAGCCGAAAATCGAGTCTTGAAAAGCAAATTGAATCGCTAAATCATGAGTTAGTTGAACTAAAGAATTCAAGACAAAAATCAAGAATTGTTCCACTAATGCTGCCTAGTGATGCTAAGATAAGTGAAGAACTTGATAAAGTTGAGAGAGAATTAGAAATTTCGAGAAAAAGAAATAGTGATCTAAATACTTCTGTTGAATTCTTGGAATCACAATTGACTATTGCTCGAAAAATGTATGAAAAGTGGTCGTATGGTCTAAAAGCTCTCGATTATTTGTCTAGTACAACTAAGAATCAAAACAAAACTGGTTTGGGATATACAGGTCAGCAACACAGTGTAAGGCACAGTGCCAAAAAATTTGAAAGAGACTTTCGTAAAAGAAAATATGTCGATCTACCTGAATATTTGATTTGCAACTTTTGTGGAAAGAATGGACATCTTATGGATAATTGTAATGTCAAGAAAAAAAGTGTTGCAAAAAATGTAAAGTATGTAACTCAAATATGGGTTAGAAAAGACTTATTAGAAGCTCAACGAAAGAAAAAGGGACCCAAACAGATTTGGGTTCCTAAAATTAACAAATGATCTTTTTGCAGGCAAACGTGAGAGGACGCAGTCTATGGTATCTCGACAAATGGCTGCTCAAGACATATGACTAGTGATAAAATCTCCATTCCTCTCACTAGTAGCCTACCATGGAGGATGTGTTACATTTGGCGATAACAAAACGGGATAAATAATTGGTATTTGAAACGTCGGTAAATCTCTAACACACTCCATAGAGAATGTGATGTTGGTAAGTGGTTTGAAAAACAATTTGTTAAGCATACCACAATTGTGTGATCAAAGTAATTTTATTGAATTTCATGCATGAATATTTTACAAGATAATTTGTGGCTTTGGGATTAATTTCTGGAAATTAGTTGAGTATTATGCTTGTTGTCCTCCTTTAAATATGTTAATTAGAGTGTTGATGCGTGTTTTTGTGAAGCTTAGTGAGTAAAGGTCCACTTGATATAAAGAAGGACTCGTAATGGTCTAATGATGCTGTCCTAATGTCATGATCCTAAGTTACCGAACTAATAAGCTATATGATCCTAAGTTGCTGAATTTTTGGGCTATGAAATGCAAATACTTTCTTTTATAGCAAGCTTGATCTTTAGCCCAATATTCTGATTTTCTATTTATAAGTTTGACATTTGTGCCTCATTATTTCTTTCTTTCATATGTCCCACCTTATCTTCAATTCTCTATTATTATCCTTCTTTTCTCCACCCATTGCTCCAAAGTTCAACAAGTGCTTTTAATCTTGATTCATGATAATCTATGGGGAAAGAACATTTTGATAATTTGATGGAAGAAAAAGACGCATCACTTAAGGGGGAACATGAAAAGGTTGGAATGAAACTCAAATACGTGAAAGAATGAACAGTACTGATTTACACTGTGCAAGGCACAGTGCCAGGAGATGTATCAAAAAGACAATGAGGTCCGAATTAAGTTATTATCTTTGATCTCTTATTGGTTGACTCTAGTAATAGTGTATGGTCTGCTTCTCCTTCATAATAAAAAAAAAAAAAAAAGAAAAGAAAAGAAAAGGAGAGTAAGACATTTTATTTTAGATAAGTCCTAGAGTTCAATTCAAATGTGAAGAACATTATTAAAGTTTTGAAGATCATCATTTTGGATTTCAGTATATCCGAAGATTAGTTTTATTTGAAAGGGAATAGGTTGTTCAGTGGCACAGTGCCACACACAGTGTCACAGTGAAGAAAGTCTTGTGATGCTTATTTGCGGAAGTTGAAAATATGAAAAAAAAAAAGAGTTTAAGCACTTGTTGAGCCAATTGCCATTTCAAATTTTCAAGTTTGCATTACCTATATTCATCTTACATTCTTAGCCATCAACCATGATCCTTCATGATTATTTCTTGCTTCATAAATTCGGATTGTGAGTTGGGTTATATTTGTGCTTAATGACTTCGGATTGTGAGTTGGATTATGACATAGCACCAGCATCCTTAGTATTTATTGCTTGAGCTACTTGCATTATTTTGCTGACTATATCTCACATTGACTCGCTAAACATGTTGATGCTCTCCTTTTTGATAATGTCAAAAGGGGGAAGATGGGTATAATACTTAGACTAATGAATAATTGGTTATCTTGGTTATCATGTTACTTGTGAATGATGTTATGCTATTTTTTACTTGTGAATGATGTTATGCTATTTTCCCTTATGTGATTAATGGTGCATATTTTGAGGGGGAAAAAGTGATTACTTAATAATATTATATTGAGTGTTTGTCATCATCAAAAAGGGGGAATTTGTTGTGCATGTGCATGTTAAGTTTTGATGATGAAAAATAATATAATATGTTATAGTATGAAAGTTTGTGACAGATGGTTGAGAAAGGAATAAATAAATGAAGACTTTGAAGAAATGAAGAATCAAGATTGAAGTCCAAGTTTATATTGAATTCCAAGTTTAGTTACTATATGCAAAATGTAATATGCTAGAACTAGATGATATATTATGTGCCAAGTATAGAAATATAAAATTAGGATAATTATTATTTTCTTAGAGTTAAGGAAATAAATAATTATGGTAATTTTATATATCTATATAAAAAGGAAGTTTAGTTTTAAAATAAAAAAGGATTTTATAAAAACTGATTTTGATAAAACGTTTTGTGTATAAAAGATAAAAGTTTTTTTTCGAATAAAAATCATAAAACGTTTTTAAAGAATCTTGATAAGAAGGAGAAAAACTGATTTTTCAATATGATAAAGTTTGTTTAATAAAAAACTGATTTAAGAGTTGATCTAGTTAAGATAAGATATGGAGAAATCCTTATCTTATTAGGAAAAGGAAATCAGTTTTTTATAAAAGATAAAATTAGTTTTTGAATAGGAAAAGAATTTTATCCCTTTATTTTAGGAATAAAAATTGTTCAAAAGATAATATATCTTGGAGAAGGATTTTTATTCAGTTCACCAAGATATATAAGGGATTGCAACTTAGTTTTATAACTCACGTTTTCAGAGAGAAAAAATCGGAGATATTAAGAGCTGAAAACAGTTTCCTAAGGCACAGAGTATATCACAGAGTTCTAGTCTGAATAGGAAACTAAAACAACGTTTGTAATTGTCCTCTAATTTGCTTGAATAAGAAGCACGCCTTTGAGGAATTATTCTTTCTGTAATCTTTCATATTATAGAGAGTAGCAACACTTAGGGTTAAGTGTTGGGGAGCACTACTAGGGTTAGTAGTGGGGGAATCGATTTGTATCGAGAGTTTGATATTTTACGATTCAAATAATAAAAGAGTAGTTTGTGTGGACGTAGATCTCAGAGGTGAGATTGAACCACGTTAAATTCCAGTGTTTTATTATTTGATATAATTGTTTTAGTGTTTGGTTAAGTTTCATTTGAGCAAAAACGTCAATCGGAGATTTTACGAGTGAATAACACAGTGTACGGCACTGTGCCATAAAGGTGTTTTTGCGAGAATCGGTTAGATTTAGCCACTCAATTCAACCCCCCTTCTTGAGTGTCACCTTGTGTTCCAACAAAATCCAATATAATTGGACTTTTCTCTTCTTCCCCAATTAAAGAAAGTTTTATTGGCTTAAAAATTTGATGACTATGAACCAGGTAAACATAATAATAATAATAATAATAATAATAATAATAATAATAATAATAATAATAATAATAATAATAATAAGCGTTATCGGATTATCGGAAAAATTAATACTATTGATATGTAAGCATCAAGTTAAACCAATTAGTGAATTACTAGAGCTAAATTTGATCAAAACTCAACTCAAGCTTGAACTTGGATCAAAATCTTAATGATTAGTTGCCTCAAGTCAAATTGATACATACGCTCGATAATTTTTATTTTTTTATTTGATACTATGTGTTAATTTTTTTCTGAACGTGAAGATCTTTTATTTTGTTAGAAGTTGAGTAGAAGGTATAAGTCGGACAAAACAATAAATACCAAGCTAAGTACCCTTCCGTTTATAGATAAATGTCCATTTTGGCTTTAACACGTATATTAAGAGAATTATTAGGGAAGAATAGATTTTATGTTAGATGAGGAAAAATAAATAATAAGTGCTTGTTTGGTTGACATGAAAATTATGGGAGGTGAAAATACATAGTAATGTCAAATTGGTTGATAACTAGCATCAAATGAAGCATTTTCTATTATAATCCCGTATGCAATTTCTAAAATCGACGAAAAACACACGAACTTCTTTTGTTTCTCTTTTCTCCTTGAGCTTCTTTTTCCCATAATCTCCACCAAATTTCACTCTCCTGCGAAAGTTTCTGGCCTCTCACTTTTGATTCTCTTTATTTATTGAACTTTGTTGTTGACTGTTGGAATAAGAGTTTCGCAAAGGCAGAAATAGATAACTTTCAAGGCTGTGCCGTGATAGGAGATCACTGACTTGAAAGCAATTACGGCCCGACAATGGTGGTTATCGATCTTGGCCGGAATGCTCCCCAAGGTTTACACAGCAGCTAAGAATGCCACCACTAGCAAACTGAGCTTTAGAGAATAGCACGAAAACCCAGGAATAGAGAAGAGAAGGGAAGAGAGAAGAGTGTTTGTTGTTTTTTTGTGTGTCTGACTGAACAGGATGGCACTGATTTTATAGGGAAGAATCAAGCCAAAAAACGGATAGCAATCAAGAGCAAATCAATGGGCGGATAATTAGGGATTGCCATGAATACTGTAACGGTAAAACGTTACAGAATTCCAACAGCCACACACGCGTAGCTCCCGGGTCCAAAAATTTAGTTAAGTTAAGTTTATTCCCCAAAGCCCAAAGCCCAAAGCCCAAGGCCCATGGGCCCCGGGTCCGGCGCGGCGCGCGCGCGCGTGTGTGTGATAGCAAGCCCAAACCAAACATATCATCCAACCACAAAAGCATCTCTAGTCACAACTCAATAGATGGAAGGAGGGAGGAAATATATAAACATGAAGAAATTCCCTCCCACAAGCAATGTGGGACAAACAAGAAAATGAGCCAAGGTTTTTCCAAGCCTTAACTCCAACAATCCCCCACAAAGGCTCAGAAAAGCAAAAGAAATTCCGGGTAAGGAAAGGAAAGTACTTAAACACCAATATCTTTCGATTTGAATTGATGCATAGTGAAATGAGGCAACAACTTACTATCTAGTGAGTGAATTACTCTTGAACTCACCGTGAGTTCCGTTGAGACCCTCACAACACATACCTACCTTAAGATCGTGCAATCTCCGCGATACATCACAAGCGCTTTATAGCCATGCGCATACCTTGGGTCTAATAAGTGCTCTAGACAGACAGCCCAGTCTTTCATAGAAGGCGGCTTAATAGTCCATCAAGTGTTTCTCAATAACACCACCCCGGAGGGATATGAAACTATTAAGAGCAAAATGCTCAACCTCTCAATGTATATCCATCAAGTGCGTCTCAGAAGCACCACCAATAGGCTATGGATAAAAGCACTACCATGTGTCATAGGGATGGGAAATGTAGTGCAAGTTAAGATTTCATGGCTTCGTTTGACCACAAACGGGTATCCACCATAAGATCTCAACTAATGGGCTTTAGCCCCATCCCCCTCGACGACTCTAGGACAACTCTCCTAGATAACCCCTTAGTAAAGGGGTCTGCAAGATTTCTTTCGGACCTCACATAGTCCAAAGAAATCACCCCATTTTTCAGGAGTTGTTTGACGACTCCATGTCTGATCCGTATGTGTCTCTTCTTACCATTGTAGACACTGTTCTTAGCAACACCAATGGCTGCTTGAGAATCACAATGAAGAGAGACAGGTGAACCCTGTCCACCCCATAAAGGAACATCAGACAACAAGTTTCTCAACCATTCAGCTTCTTGCCCTGCCAACTCGAGGGCAATGAACTCGAACTCCATGGTGGAACGTGCTATACAAGTCCTTTCGAAGACTTCCACGATATAGCACCACCACCAAGGGTAAACACATAGCCACTAGTTGAACTAATCTCATCATTACCAGATACCCAGTTTGCATCACAAAATCCTTCAAGAACAGCAGGAAATTTAGAATAGTGCAAACAAAAATCAACAGTTCCTTTTAGGTATCTGAGAAGACGATGAAGAGCACTCCAGTGTTCATTACTAGGGTTATGTGTATATCTACTAAGTCTACTCACTGCATAAGCTATGTCGAGTCGAGTACGAGTTCATGAGGTACATCAAACTACCTATGATTTTTGCATATTCACTTTGAGAGACACTTTCACCTAAGTTCTTGGTCAAATGAATACTGGAATCATAGGGAGAACTCACTGGAACAACATCAAAGGAATTAAACTTTTTAAGCACTTTTTCCACATAATGAGACCGACTAAGGGAAATGCGACCTAGGAGACTCTCTTAAGTCCGACTCCTAAAATCACATCTGCTTCCCCCAAATCTTTCATCTCAAATTTTGAAGACAAGAAAAGTTTAGTATCATTAACCACCTTTAAGTTGTTACCAAAAATCAGCATGTCATCCACATAAAGACATATAATCACACAATCTGATCCTATCAATTTTGAATAAACACAAGAATCAGAATTGTTTACAATGAAACCATTTGGACACCACAGTACTATCAAATTTTTCATACCATTGTTTTGGTGCTTGTTTGAGACCATATAAGGACTTCCTCAATTTGCACACTTTATCTTCTTGACCTAACACCACGAAACCCTCAGGTTGAGACATGTAAATCTCCTCCTCTAAGTCACCATTCGGAAAGCGGTCTTAACATCCATCCGATGTATAACTAAGTCATGAATAGCAAAGAAGAGCAAGCGGGGGTCCTAATAGTGGCTATCTTAGTCACGGGAGAATAAGTGTCAAAGTAATCTAGTCCTTTCCTCCGAGTGAAGCCCCCCGATGACAAGCCTAGCTTTAAACCTCTCGATAGTTCCATCGGGTCTCAACTTCTTTTTAAAGATCCATTTACCTTGTCTATGGTCTTTGATCCCTTAGGTAAGTCGGTTAACTCCCAAGTAGAGTTAGACACTATGGAATCTAACTCACTCTTAATGGCCTCTTTCCAAAAACCGGCATCCACGAGATCTCATTGCCTCATCAAAGGTCTTTGGGTCCTCTTCTATCATGAAAGCATAAACTAGTTCATCACTCAACAAGTCAACACAAGAACTTTCGGATAGAAAAGCAAGTAACAAAATCGTAACCAAAGTCTTTTGCTACTCTAGGTCTCTTACTTCTCCTAGGCTCATCTACGACGGAGGAACCGCTAGCATGCATGTCAACCGAACTACTACTCAAAGTCAAATCGCGCAGGAGTATCACAAGTAAGTAGAACATCATGCGTAGAACAAGTAGATAAATCAACAGCCAGGAGAAGAACAAGAAGGCACGAGATGCAACATCACCTTTTTTCAAAGGAAAAACATGTTCAAAAAACTCAGCATCTCTGTACTCACGAGATAGACCTATCACTCGGAGACATGAATCTATATGCAAGCATGAGCATAACCAATGAATACAAGCATCAAAAGTCTTAGGTCCTATGTTTGATTTTTTATAGTCGGGAAGCCCAACTTTGGCTAGACACCCCCACACTCTCTCGAAAACTCAAGTTTGGAGGATAACCCTTCCATAGCTCATAAGGGGTCTTATCTAATCTTTTGTGAGGAACTCGGTTAAGAACATGACAAGCTGAAAGAACTGACTTCCCCCCACATTTCATCGTGCAACCCGTAACTTACAAGCATAGCATTCATCATATTTTTCAAGGACCTATTTTTCCTTTCGGCTACACCATTTTGTTGGGGTACATAAGGAGCACTAAGTTCATGAATGATTCCCAATTTCTCACAATGGTCATTCCAAGAGAAGTTCTCATATTCTCTACCCCTATCAGACCTAACCCTCTTGATTTTCCTATCAAGTTGGTTTTCTACCTCGGCCTTATACTTCAAAAAAGCTTCCCCGCCTCACTTTTGGTCTTAAGAAGGTATAACTTAGTGAACCTCGAGTAATCATCAACAAAGGAAATATACCGGGAATTTTCCTCCTCTACTTCTAGTGTTCCGAAAGTCGCCTAAGTCTCGTATGAACCAATTCTAGAAGTTGGGTGGTCCTTTGAGTCACAGTTTTGCAAGGTTTCTTGGTAAATTTTGCTTCAACACAAATAGGACACTTAGAGAACTCGGTTGAGGACAGATTAGGAATCAATTCTAAGGTCCTTAGTCTCTTAATAGAGGCAACATTCACATGTCCTAATCTACCGTGCCATAAATTTAAAGACTCAAAGAATATAAGCGGAACCACAAACAGTTTTATTAATAGCGAGATACGAAGAAGCAACATTTAAAATAAACAAACCCCCACTCAGATACCCTTTCCCCACAAATTCCCCACCACGAGTCATTACAACCTTGTCAGCCTCAAAAACAATTTTCAAACCAGCTTTGTTTAACAAGGCACCAGACACTAGGTTACGACGCATAGTAGGAACATACAAGACATTTGAAAGGGAGAGGGTTTTTCCAGAGGTAAGTTTTAGAGTGACCTTTCCATGTCCAAGCACTCCAGCCGATTCTTGCCGCATTCCCCATGTAGACGCACTCACCTTCCGTTGCATCCCGGAAGTCATGGAGCAGCTCTTTGTTCGAACGTAAATGCCTTGAAGCCCGGTGTCCGGAATCCGGTCGAACGATTCTCGACCGCATTTGCTTCAACCACCACAAAGAAGCAATAACATCATCCGAAACAGCAAGGTTAGCTTGAGGAGTTTCTTTTGGACGTAACCTTGGCGTTGAGGACATTGGTAAGCCTTATGATCGGGCTTTCCACACACATAGCACACAAAGTTCCTCTTTTGAATCTTACCACTTGGTTTGTTCACTTTTCCTTGCTTCTTACCCTTGTTGAATACCTTCTTGCCCTTACCCTTGAACTTATCGAACTTGGCGCAGGCAACAGATTCCACCAGATTAGCTTTGGAAACATTGACAAGAGCCGAGTCCTGATTATCTTTGATCCGGTTGGCCTCTTCAATCCTCATATGGCTGATCAGTTCCTGAAGAGATAGGAACTCTTTCCTATGCTTCAGATTGTTACGGAACTCCCTCCAGGAAGGAGGAAATTTTTCCAGCAGAACATTAGCCTGGAAAACCTCACAGATTTTCATGTCCTCATTTAGAACATCAGCACATAAATTTTCGTAGACATGAACTTGGTCCATGACAGGATTGTCATCAACCATTTGGAAAGACGACCACTTTCCTACAACATATTTTCGTTTCCCAAAGCATCATCGGCCCCATATTTTTTCTCAAGGGCCTCCCAAATCGGTTTAGATGACTTATGAACCATAAACAAATCAAACAAATTATTAGTCATCGATTAAGGAGATGGAAACGAACTGTTTTATTATCTTTTTCATATTTTCGAATTTGATCCTCATTGCGCTTCATGACAAGCAGCGAGAAGGAGAAGATGAATCGGCCAGGCCGTAATGGCAAGTGGGACGGTCATTGAACGAGGACATAGTCAATATCCGGTTGCTCGAAAAACATAAGAAGTTTCGAGCCCAGGCGTTTGTAGTTATTTCCATCAAGGGACTCAAGTTTGGACAGATGAGCCATTGATTTGGTTGAACTTTTCGCCATTGCAAATATTAGTAATTGCTTTCAAATTGTTGGAATAAGAGTTTCGCAAAGCGCGTAAATAGATAACTTTCAAGGCCGTGCCGTGATAGGAGATCACCGACTTGAAAGCAATTACGGCCCGACAATGGTGGTTATCGATCTTGGCGGAATGCTCCCCAAGGTTTACACGGCCAGCCTAAGAATGCCACCACTAGCAAACTGAGCTTTAGAGAATAGCACGAAAACCCAGGAATAGAGAAGAGAAGGGAAGAGAGAAGAGTGTTTGTTGTTTTTTTGTGTGTCTGACTGAACAGGATGGCACTGATTTTATAGGGAAGAATCAAGCCAAAAAACGGATAGCAATCAAGACAGAAATCAATGGGCGGATAATTAGGGATTGCCATGAATACTGTAACGGTAAAACGTTACAGAATTCCAACAGCCACACACGCGTAGCTCCCGGGTCCAAAAATTTAGTTAAGTTAAGTTTATTCCCCAAAGCCCAAAGCCCAAAGCCCATGGCCCTGGCCCGGGCGGGCGGCGCGCGTGTGATAGCAAGCCCAAACCAAACATATCATCCAACCACAAAAGCATCTCTAGTCACAACTCAATAGATGGAAGGAGGGAGGAAATATATAAACATGAAGAAATTCCCTCCCACAAGCAATGTGGGACAAACAAGAAAATGAGCCAAGGTTTTTCCAAGCCTTAACTCCAACATTGACATTCTTAAGTACGAATCCTCAAAGAAGAAACGGACAAAGGAAAATGAACTTTTGGTTAGAAGATTTGATGAAAGGGAATGATCAATTAAGATTTCCTTTCAACTTTTAATCGATCAAACTAGGGGGTGTTTGGTTAAAAGTTTTTGGATGGGATGGATGTTATGGTATAATAATGATGAACAACTTGTGTGGTTGAGTGAACTTGGGTATGGAACCTCCTCATAAGTCATACCCACAAGTTTCTCATTCCCCCCAAAATCCCTTGAATTTGAGATTCCCACACCTCCCCTTAACGGATTATAAAACCATACTTTGAGCAAACCAAACAATTAAAAAAATTAATATATTAAATCCACACTCATGGGTTTCTTCTCATACCATGCATTCTATTCCAGTTATTAATATGTGAACCAAACGCCCCCCTTAAATGGTGGTAATGGATTTATATGTGATTTTGTAAAGGTACGTAGTCTTATCACTTATGCCATTTCCATAATAAGTAGCTTTATGCCTCCGTCGTGGGCAACTCATGTTAATCAGGGCCGGCCCTGGGCCAGGGCAAGCGGGGCACCCGCCCAGGGCCCAAATTATAAAAAAAATTCAGCCTAAAAAAAAAGAAAGTGGATTGCAGCTGGGCCGTGAACGGTGAAGTAACTGAGCCAAAATCACGCTTTTTCATAAAAATCTTTGATTCAGTTTCCAAATGTAAGCTTTGATTCAGTTTCCAAAAATCACGCTTCTTCCTAAAATCTTTGATTCAGTTTTTATCTCCTACCCACTACCACGCCTCAAAGATTCAGTTTCCAAAAATGAAAAATCTATTATTTGATTCAAAGGCAATTCTTCGTTTATCTCTCTTTTCCCAAGTTTTTCTTCCTAAAATCTCTTGCAAATTTCTCATATCAATTGAATGTGTTTTTCCCCAAATTACAATCTTCAAAAACAACGGAAAAAAAAAAGAAAAAATGAATATAAGTAGTTCATTTTTTCCTCCCAAATTTCACAGTTCGACAAATGAATCAGCTTTTCTCACTTTTCAATTTCTCATTTTGTGATTTGTGAATTGAAGTAACAAGTCAGCACTCAGCAGTACTTGTAGGTTTGTAATTCTAATATTCTTCTGTTTTTTTTTGTCCAATTGTACTAATTTTATTGTAATTCTGAATTTTTATTTTCTAATAATGTTAGATTTGAGAAATCAGATTTCAGGTGTTGGTTGATAAAAAATACAAGCTTTAAATTTGATTATAGTTTTCAAATTTCTTACTGGATTAGTGAATTGTTGTAATGTTGTTGACAAAGGAGTTAATTCGTACAGTCTACAGCTTGTATAATTGTATAGCTAATAAAGGAAAAAAAATAATCAAAAAACAGAGCAATTGCTAGGACATGTTTAGTTCTGTTTTAGTTAGTTTATCTTGTTTTTGAGTAGTTTAGGTGATAAAGGATCAATTTACAGGGACTACTTTAGTTCAAAAATTGGGAGATTGAGTTGATTTCATTAATTAATTCCATAGAACTATAGCTGGAAACAATAAAAATGATAGAACAAAAGGGTCATGGGTTCTCAAGTTCTCATTGTGCTTTCCGGTAGAAAGTTTTTTTTCCATCATTTACAAAAAAACAAACCAACACAAGATGAAAGTAAAACTTGATGAGACAAAAAAAAAGTATGAAATTTGTATATTCAAATACATTTTAAAGATTGTTATTCAATTGTAGTGATTTTTTTTGTTTAATTTAATGAAAACTATCCATTAGAAATTTTTATGTTGCGTATTCCCGTTCATCTCTCGCGTGTTAGGGGCCCATTTTTTGCATTTTGCCCCGGGCCCAATGATACTCAGGAACGGCCCTGATGTTAATTACCTTTAGTAGCTGCATTTTTCTATATAGACCTATGGAGTTTTTTTTTTCTTTTGTTTATAGCTTTTGATTTGCATTTTAATATGTTTACAAGTGGCTATTTATTCTAATGTCAAGGATTTGTCTTCCAATTGTTTAACAGGATTGCTCACATGTCTATGTGGTTTATAGTCATTAGATTTGGCGAAGTGAACACGCGCTCATTATTAACTATATTTCAGTTAAGTTTTGGGCTGAATTTGTTCGGGTAAAGATGAATAAATCAAATTGGACTAACAGTCAAACACTGTAGCAGTGAACTAGCACTATACTAGTAGTCTAGTATCTGATAGCACTTGGCAGTTGGCAGTAATAATGTACTCCTTCGTCCCAAAATATAGTTCCCATTTCTATATTGGGTGTCCCAAAATATAGTTCCCATTTCCATATTTAGTTCCACATTTTTCTGTAATTTGTCTAGAAAAACTGTGTCCCATCGTTTATTTGCTTCTTGAATTTTATTTTTTGCTTTGTTTATTCAACCCAAGTGTTACAATTAATGCTCTTTCACCAATTATTCTGCATTCTCTCTCCTAAAATCATCTTTTCCCATACAACATTTATTTAAATAAACAAAAAATCTTTACTATCCCTCTTAGATTCTACTTACATAAATTACCGTGAAAAAAGGGAAATAAAAACTATATTTTAGGACGGATGGAGTATTTACGTTTACAAAATTGCTCTCCGCTAATAAACCAAGCTTCAGCTAAGTGAGCTAACAAAGACTCAAAAGCGAAACCAACACCGAAGAATGTGCAGAAAATTTCCCTTTAATTATAGTCTGGCTTCTAACATTTTCTTCACTTTCCCTTGTCCAACTCAGTTGTTGTTATCCAAACAAGGGAAAATGGATAAATTCCTTTTCTTTCAGTCTTCGCTTTAAACACATTATGAACGTCATGAAACTACAGTCTCCTTATAAAATGCGAGGTTAGACCGTCGTCATTTATGTGCTCCTAGTTTTGAAGATCTAATAAGGCAACGAAATATGTAGTAATAATCCCATCCCCAAAGGCGTTGGAGGGGTAGTCCTGGTTGGGACCACTCACGTCAATTTATTTGTCATTTTATTTCGCCATTGCCGACACATAGACAAATCGTTTTTAATATTTTTTCTAACGTATCATTGTTTTGGCCCTCTGCTTTGCATGTAGGCCCGGCTAATGAGGTGTTCAACCTGTTCGACAGGACAGGGGCACAGGGCCTCTTGTTTTTTGGGTCCCCAAAATGGCGAAAGAAATTCAACTGTAAATGCTTCAACTATTTTCCAACTTTTAACCTATGAAAACTCTCGCTCTTTAATTTAAGCATTTTATTCCTACACTATTTACCATACTTTGATTGATTTCATCTCACTCCCCAAAATAACTCCCTTTGAATTAGTCAACTAAAAGAGGTTGTATACTGTTTTGGGGAAATGAGGAAACTTCCATTAATGCTCTCTCTTTTTTGACAGAAACAAAAGGAATTAAGATGTAGAGAAGCAGTAAATTGAATTACTTCAATTATTACTCTCTTCTCTTCGAAAATCTCTCTAATAATAAATCAAGGATGTTTGCATTATAAGCCAGTTCCCTATTCAATCTATAAATTTGCATTATAGAACACCTTCACAAAAATTATCACAAAATTATTTTACTTGGGCTCGGGGAGGAAAGAAGGAATATTTGAAGATGATATTGTAGGATTGTCTTATTTCAGCTAGAGAGAGAACAAAGTATGTCAACAAACATGAACCATCTATCTTCGATTCGTAAGTTCATCCATTCAGTAATTTGCGACTTTCTCCACCTTTTTGAATTTCAAGTTCTTTTTTGTCAAACATATATTATAAAAATTGCATTTTTTAAATATAGTGGATCGTCTAAAAAAATAATAAATATAAGTTTCTTATCCACCGTCGGGCACCCATTAGCATTTGTCAAATGATAATTAGGGGGCCTCCAACATGTTTGAGACGGTCCTGTTTGCATGCACAGAAAGATGGAAATGTTTTATTATTGGTAGTGCTTGATAAAAAGATCTACACATAAAGATCTACACAAGGAATAAGCTAGTACAAGAACAGAAGTACAACATACTCAGCCAGGCCCAGGAGTAGACTAGAGAAGGAAGTAAATTAAGCAGTCTTGACGAAAAACTGTTGAGTCTCGAAAGCAAACGCAACAGGATTTGTAGCATTGACACCCAAATAACGTCCACCATTAAGAGAAACAATACCTAAACCTCCACATGGTTTCCCCTTTTTAGGATCGCAATACTTAATCTGGTAACCACCTTCATTGAGCTCTTCTATAGTGAACCAACTGTTTTTATCTTTTGATTTTCCCTTTCTACCGCCGAGCTCGACGTAGACGATACCTGTTGAATCATCAGCAACAACTTTCCATACATTTGACGATGCCGGGCACACGAACGGTGGGCTAGCCGGTGGTGAGACTTTGCTGAACACTATGTTGAGTTTGGTAGAGAGAGTGATTTGATTCTGTTTCGACTTTGAAGGGAAAAAAGCTGTTGGTTCACCAAAGTTCAAGTTATCTTCTACTTGAAGTACGTAGTAATGGGGGCATATGGCTAGTAATTGTTGTTCAAGTTTCCAAGTTAAGCCACCACCTACATCGCCATAGTTATATGGTACGACGTAATAGTCTTGGCCAGCTTTAAGTGGATCTCCGATGACGTTGTACACGGTGTTGTCGACAGCGGTTACGGTGGTGGTTGCGGTTGCTGCCAAGAAGAGGAGGAGGATAAGGCTTGTTGTCATTGTGCTTGCTAAGGAGAGGATAAGATGTTTCATTATAGAACCAATAAAAACAAATGAAGAGCAAGATGGTTATTCTTATTGGTTGGGTTGTTGAGTTTTCATCAACCCCAGCTTTCATTTATATAAATCTAGATTTGCTATGTATTGCCAACGTTTTCCATGTGAATTTTTTGTTTTCAGAGGTGATAAATGATAATACCTTGCCAATAGCCAATAGCCATATGCCTCCAATCCATTCCTACCTACCAGGCTACCAATACAATTTATTGCAGTGGCCTGTGAGGCAATTATTGAGGACCAATAGTTTTTCTGTCTCAAAAAATATCCTTCCCCCTTTTATGTTACACTAGTGTTGTTGCACCGCACGGCACCCTAAAATGGTGTATTCGTATTTGCGATATTCGAATTAAGTTATAAATAATTAGCATGATAAATGTGAAGTTATTGCTCTAAGATATTTGATCATAAGGTTTTCTACTTGTGGGTTTTCTGTGGCAAAGGGAAAAATTTCATGTTTGAGTTCAAATTAGAGACTTTAAAAAGAAGCAATTAGCATGAACTGTTAACCCCTATCCTTCATTTATGATATTGGTTTGACTTCCTATATATATATATATATATATAAATACAGAGTTCCCTCCTCCCTCAATCTCCCTTATTTATAACAAATAATAATCATACAAACAATTAGATAATGCTTATTACATTCTTTATAACGATAAAATTAAATCATGTCTTCCATTTTCTTTTTATCATTTTTTTCACATTGATCAATCATCATCTCCTATGGTTAGAATCTTGCCAATAATATCAAAATATTGTGATTTCCTAGCTTTTCACGACTCTAAACTTAAGCTTCCATTTACATTCCTTGTTGACCATACTATCTCAGTATCTCCCACTGAAGAATTCCAAAGCAGAGACCTGTCCAGGACAAGTGATTGATAAGAGAACCACAAACAAAAAATCCTGATTGAAATATTTCAAAATGTAACAAGAGATATACGGTGAAGTACCTGAATTGAGACGAAAAGGAATGGAACGAATCTCATCATCTGAATGTGTGTATGTCATATAATGAGTCCATCCTGAGAACTATATGAAGAAAATCAAATGATGCAAACTTATCTTAGGATAGTATCACACAACAAAACAGAAGATATTTTGAACTTATTGTCCCATGAGATGCTACTTTGTAAGAATTGACTTGTGTTTTCAGATCATGCTAGAACACTCTGGTATATAAACCATTTTAGGTCGACAAAAATTAAGTCTATGTATAAGCTAAGATTATATTCATATTTAGTCATTATAAAAGCTTAGCATGCACAATGTATAGATTGTGATTAAGGTATAATTAAATGATCACCCATTTCTCTAGTTAGCTTGGTAAAATCTAGCATTGTCACGCTATAACAACTCAATTAGTACCTGTACATGATTTTTTTCTTTTTTTGGTAAAATATAAGTATATTACCAAAGCATTAACAAGCCACCAAAATTACAACCTCATCTGCTGCTGCAGTACAAACCACCACAACAGCAACAACTAAACCACCAAGCATACAAACCAAAATCAAAACAAACAGCCTAATATATACAACTATTTACAAGTTGATGAAACCAACTTTTTTCATCATCATTCCACTTAAGCTCAACAAAACTCTTAAATCTCCCACACACATCAAGTTGTATGTTTTTGCTGATAATTTTAAGATGCACAACTGCATCATTCCACAATGCATAATTCCTGGCCTTCCATAGATGGTAGATCAGGGCAGCAATAACAGTATAACATACCTTTTGTTTCTTTTTACTTCGAAACTTCCTACCCCATTTTTTCCATACTATGTACAGATTTTCCTGATCTGAAGTGTTTACACCCATCCACCTCATGATACTATTGCAGACACGAGCACTACAAGAGCACTTAAAGAACATGTGTTGGCAAGAGTCCTCCCCTGAATTACACAATAAGCATGCTGTATCCTGGCAGATTCCAGCTCTAGCTAAAACAACTCTTATTCTCAGCTTCCCAAGAGCAGCTAGCCAAGCTACAAAGAAAAAGACAAATATATTAGGAAGTTAAGTAGATACTAATGCCTTGTTTGGTTGAGCTTTTTTGGGGGTATGGAAACGGATTCAATAATCCGAATCCATTACTCCTTGTTTGGTTTGGGTAGTGGGTTAACCATTACCCTTACTTGAGGGTAACCCAAACCCCCAAAATGTTACCTTCCTAATTAGAGGAGTAACAAAATCCTTTCCATTCCTTTACAAGCGATTCTTTTCCATTGTTGAACCAAACACCCAATAAAAGTAATAATTATTGTTACCATTCCTTCCCTCTACTTGATTCCATTCCCTTTCCACTCCTTTAATTGAACCAAACGGCCCCTAAGTGGAATAAAAGATCCCACATAATTAGACTAAGATGAAGAAAAAAATTTAGTAAGGTGTTACACACCACAACAACAGTCATTGCCCACCATCTCGCACTTGGCTACACAAAGCCAACCCAAATTCCTTCTCTTTTACTTCTGGCTAATGCTTTAGTTATACATAAGAGCAAAGTTATTAAAATCACCATTCAAATCTTAAAATCTTACGATTTTACGATTCAAAATATGGTAGACGATTCGATTCACGATTGTAGACGATTCTATGCATTTCTTTTGACTAGCGAAAACCTCGCAAATTTAAATCATGCTAACAAAGCAAATAATAGATATATATTGTTAGTTATTGCCAATATAGTGGGTAAACAATTATTTTTTCCAATTTTTAGGTTTTTTAACTTATAATTTTAGCACATTCAATAAAGATTGAGTGCAATATCTTGATTATACGTGTTTGTAGAATCTTACGACTCTACGATTCAATCTTACGATTCGATTCTGGTCGTTTTCGATTCAAACTAGAATCTCGATTTGAACAACTTTGCATAAGAGTAATTCAATATATATATATAATGCTACAGAAGTTTATACATATTCTTAAATAATACTCCTCTTATAGATAAAAGAGGTTACATATGTACCTAAGTACCTCTATAGTATAGGCAATGAAACACCAACATGAGTTTCTAAACAACTAAGCTTAAATTGTTTATGTATCCGATGTATAGAATCTTACAGAAAAAGAGGTTACATACATGTGTACCTCTATAGTATAGGCAATGATGTCTTTTGTATGTAGTAGTGATATTCTGGGATATCTAACATCCAACCTATCATTAATGTATTGAAAAAAGAAGCACAAACAATAATGAATAAGTAAAAAAACAAGCACTTCAATCTCCAAAAAATTTAATCTTTTTTAAAATTAAAAAAAATATACATCAACGGGAAATTTATGAAATCAAACCCTAGATATCGATTAAAGAAAAAGAAAGGAAATTTACCAAACAGATGCAAATGATCAATGATTTGTCAGGGTTCCCTCCATAAATCTCCTTACTTTAGTCCATAAATCCCTAGAAAACATATACTATCAACTCAAAATATCACAAGCCATGAAAGTAAAATCGTGCAAAACAAATAATCATTGATGAGAAAGCCGATATGGTTGAGAGATTTGAGGGGAGCAGAAGAGACGGGGAGGAAGAGAGAGAGTTAAAGAAGAAGGAAAATATGCGGCTTAGGGTGAGTTTATCCCTCAGACTCAACTCCAAACGTCAGACTATGCCACATCAGCTTTCCACTACTTTTTAATTTTACAGACTCATTCCAGACTTATTCCAATTTTATACTTTATCCCTCAAACTCTCTACAGACTATGTTTAAATCGATTTTACAAAAAAAAAGAAAATAAGAAAAGACAAATGTCAACTTTTAAGTGGCTAGAAATTTTACCCCTTACATGTCATTGTCTTGGATGGAGTCTTGAATTATCAAACCCACTCCAAGACTCCCAACTTTTTCTTTGAACATTATTGCATAGTCTTTGCTCAAGACTCTCAAAGTCTTTACTCAAGACTCTCCTTCAGACTCCCAATATTCATACCCTTAAATTAACCCAGTGATGGAGGGTTGAGATTTTCCATAACCTTATAAAAATGTGTGCGTTAAGATTCGAACCCGCAACCTCTCCTTAAGATACAAATACACTAACCAACTAATCTATAAGCTATTGTAAGTAAAAGTAATTATGCTTCTTAAGTTGACACACGAATTCGACTCTTACATTATTTGACCTAATAAGTAAATGAGTAATAGACTAATATATCCCCATGTTACAAGTTATTTTACCTATTTCCTCCGTTTCTTTTTAAATGCAACAATTGGACTTTTCCACTATTCACACCTACCACTTTGACTAAGATTTGTGATTTGTACATAATGAAAAATATAGTCAAGTGAGATCTTGTTAGATTTGTCTCGTGACCTACTTTCATAATATGTGATTTTTATAATTTTTACCTATATATAATTATAGATATTTATGGTCAAAGTAATGTCTCGTTGCGCGTGAAAATCTAATTGTTGCATTTAAAAAGAAACGGAGTAAGTATCAAGTTTCAATTTACCATAATAGTGATAAAAAAATATCAAATCAACTTTGCTGCATTATAAAAATCTGTAATGGGCCCACCAAACCTTAATATATGCTTAGCCTTTTACAAGATAGAAAACACAGTATTACCTATCTGAAGGAGAAATTTGAGAAAAATACATATTAGTTAATTTCAATCAATGTATAAGCCGGTAGGAACGGAAATGGAACGTGTCTTTATGACCCGTAACATTATATTATAAAATTTTGTCGTGTCGAATCAACTAATTTAAGGACCGGTCCATTGTATGATATAAGTTTGTGAGACGCCGGTAACTATTTGTTTTAAATGGACACTTTTAAACTTATATAGGAGTGATCTATTTAATATAAAGAGTTACTCTTCAGCTGGGTAACCTGGCCTTTTATCCTAAATGGGTCACTTTTACTTATATAGAAGTGACTAATTTAAGCTAAACAACTATTCTTTGTTAAAAATGACTCATTTTGATCTAAAAGAGTGACCCATTTAGTGAAAAGTGAATGATGTCACAATAAATTTATTATGCACCTGATACTCAATACTAATTGAAAGTTATGAAGCATTGGAGGTCGTCACGTGTCATCTAAATGTATAAGCTGATATGGGGGCATGTAATTCAATTAATTTCAAAAAAAATGTAAACGACTTAATTATACGCAATGACCCGAGGCATTGCCCGGGACAACAACTAGTAGTAGTTATACCCTAATTTTAAATAACTATAAATTCAACATTAAAGAGATGCGGGAACAAGAATTAAACAAAAAATAAAGTTACTTGTCATCTTATCCAATTGAAGATATTTCAAATTCCTAGTTACTTAATGAATCTAATGCCAAGATATAATGCAAGTTGATCATATTTGCTTCACAAATTCTTGGAAAAGACAGTCTCACGTTAGTCTTAACGTGAGACCAGCCCAAATCCAAGAGATATGTTTTTCAAAAACGGACCGCGTCTCACAAGTTCTCACGATAATATTTTTGGCGAATTAGTTAATGTTTTTGGCCAATTAGTTAAGTATTTTAGCATAATAGTTTAGAACTGGTAATCTATATGTAGACTTACATTATTTTTTAGTTAACATATCCAGTACATTAGTTAGTGTTGTTCTATAATTAGTTAAGATCCATTGAGCATTATTTAGTTTCCAATATAAACGAAGAAATAACTTTTTTATAAATCTAAAATGTCAATACAAAAGACAACCTGAAAAAAGAACTTTAAACAACATAGCATTTGAAGTAATTGAACCAATTTCAGTTTGGTTCTTGGAATTTATTTTTTTAGTCTTCTTAAAATTAATTTTCTTCCTTACACTTCTTTCCTTTAATTTGTTTTTGCACGATCGGAGTCTAAAATAACCAATGTAGTTGTACTTGATGAGCATTGTTCTTCTATAATTGGTTTTGTAGTTAAGACTTTGGTTAGACTTGCAGCAGTTGTCTTGTAGACTTCTTGCAGTATCTTTCTTGCATCTTTATTATCTTGACTTTTGAGAATGAGATTGGAGAACTTTCTTTCGATTTCATATCGCCATGGGGTTATGTTGTTTATAACTGCTCAAGAGATTTCTCTTTTTGCAAATCTAGTCCACCTTTTACACATGTACCTATGTGGTATTGTTGTGATTGAACAAATAAGATGCGTTATAATCTGGTTTTTATGTTATGACTAATATATTTCACAGTTAACTAATATACTTCACCACTTAACTAATGTACTTCACCGCTTAACTAATATACTTCAGCACTTAACTAATTCATCCAGAAGCAATTTAAGGCTAGCATAACTAATAGGTTCAAGCGCTTAACTAATTCAGTGCTTGGTTTGATGCACGCGCGTGATGTCGGCGACATCATGCCTGCCTCACATTAACACTAACGTGAGACCGTCTCTTCAAAAACGGACTCTATTTGCTTTTGGATATTTTTGGGTTCTATGCTTCTATCTATCGAACGGCTATGGAGGGATTTCGACATATAGCCAATAAAACTTATAATTCTAGGAGACATACATTTATAATGGGCCCTCTTTGGCTCTTTGTTGAACTATATATTATGAACTTTTCTGACTTAATTTGGACAGTGCCACAGACAGTGGAACTAAAACAAAAAGTTCATATGAGGTTTCCTTAAAAAAAAAGTTCATATAAGGTAGTTTTTTTTTGTTATTAGGTTGTTGTTTAAAAAATGCTATATACCTCCTTTACATAATAACATTTAGTTATATATATAAGTAATTAAATAAAAAAAACATTGCCTCCATTTTTTTTGTACACAAAGGACTTGGCATGTTTGTAAACCTACAACTTTGACCATTGATATAGTTAATTATGTATAAATGAAATTATACAAAGTTGATTTTATGAGTTTATATAGCAAGACGAATCTAATAAATCACACATAAACATGACTATATTTTTCCTTATGTATAAATAATAAAAGAGGGTCAAATTAGAATATATGAAAAGTGTTAAGGTCAAATTAGAATATATGAAAAGTGTTAAGGTCAATACAGTACAAAAAAACCATAGAAGTATATGAGATATATAAATAGAGCACAAAATCAAAGTAAAACAAGATTAGAAAAGAAAAAAGGAGTGCTTGGAAAAAACCCTACATACTTGATTGTCATGTGGAGAAAATACAAAGATTGCGTAAATAGAGTTATCTTTGGTTGTGCTTAAGAAATACTTCCTCCTTTCTTTTTCTATTACAACAATTGAGTTTTCACATTAGTTAATACACAACTTTAACTATTATTATCTTCATTTATTTTTTTAGTAAAAATTATAAATATTTGATATTTTGAAAATATATCGAGAAGAATTTAACAAGACCCCACATAACTATATTATTCTTTGCATAAAATCACAATAAATAGTGAAATGATGATGGGTTTGTTGTAGTACAAAAAGAACGCAGAAAGTAAACTATAAGAGGTTTTTTCTCCTCATCCGTTAAAAATAGGCATATATCCACGGGCCACCATCAAAACCGCCAAAACTCTCTCTTCATTCCCTCACGTCTATAAATATACCAACGGGGTCATCCTTTCCTCTCACTTTTCACCTATTACAAAAATTACACACCCCAAAATTCTCAAAACCAATATTACGTACATCATTATCATGAGGCCTCCTCAACCCTATAACTACCACAACAACCACCATTACTACCACCGTAATTATCATACTCGACACTCGCAACAACCACCTCTACTACCTACGCCACCACAATACCGCCATTCACCGCCTTTCGGATCCCACCAAGCCCCACCATTACCCCCAATATCACGTACTTATTACCACCACCAACCACCCCTAGTTATTCCAAAGTACAAATATAATGTCTATATTTCTCCCTTACCACTTGACCATCACCAATTAGTTTCACCACCAGCTGAGCTTCGAGTTTACTCCCCTTCATCTCCATTTTACTCACCGGTATCTCCTAATTACTGCGGTACTTACTATTACCCTCATACAACTATTGATAATAATGATCATGCAGATAATTACTATTCACCTTGGTCTCCCAAGTACTCCTTACCATCTCCTGTGTACTTACCACCGTCATTGTCGTCACCGGATCAAACAAAGCAGCCTTCTCCGGTTGACTCGCCTCCCTCGTCTCCTGTCTACTCACCTTCGAGCTCGCCGCTACCGGCTTCTTTTGATCATTCATTGCCATACTCACCTTCTTATGTGCCCTACACTCCTTAATGTAATTAATTTGCACCATAAAACGTGTGAACGTTGTTAGTTAATAGATGGCTTAATCTCTTAAGCTTGTTTAGGAAAATGTGTCATTTGAATTGTAGTACGTAATGTAATGTTCATGCTAATTAAACAATGGTCAATGAAGAGTGATCAAGTATATGTGATTGTCTGGTATATCTGTTATGTTTTTGATGAAGTTATTTAATGTTTTTGGAATAATGTATGGAAAAGGAGGAATTTGACTTACAACTTTGGAAGTTGTCTAAAGAACTTTTTTTCATTGACTACTACTGGATGGAGAAATAATATCAAATTCTCAATATTATTCTGGGAACATTTCATGACTTTGGGTAGTCATGGTCTAGTAGTGAAAAAAAGGGATTATGAGTAATGGCCTAACAAACAAGTGTCCTTGTTTCATTTACTTGACATCTCTTATGTGTTGGATGAATTTTCCCGTAGTATACCTTATGTGCTAAAGAAATTAGAACACAAATTCTAGGGTATATAGGATTGATGTTTCTAAGCTGCATATTTCTGGCTAGAAATTGTAGAGCAAGATTTGAAGCGGTGACTGCTACAAAATTCACTTATTGTTTTGTTTAGAAATTAGAACTCATTATCTTACAATGCGAATATAATTAAATAACAATGTTTAGTCTTTAAGGTGGATGAATCTCTCTTGAGTCCTTGTGCTAATTGTTTTTACTATTCAGTTACATAGAAAACATTTAGCAATACTTAAATATAAATCAAGCAACAACTCGAGACAACAATTAATTATATTGCCTTAATTATTAGGCGCTCATGAAAAATGGCAGTTCATAACTTATTGTGGGAATAAAGAAAATTAAGATCAACAATAACAATGACAAAAATGGTTAGGGGGAGCATGTTCCAAAACTTTGCAAAATCCTCCTTTAGAGCAGCTGCTTTGCTGACATAACTCGTTACACTTTCCTTCACTTTCATGTCCTGGAATACATTCTCCAATATGATTGTCTGAACAACACTTCACTTCAGTAACATCACCAGGATGATAAGTGTTGAGTCTCTCATAACCATCAGCTGCCAATATATATATAACATATTAAACCAAGTGATGAATTACTAATCAATGTTGGAGCCCTTAATAAATATAAATATAATTTTTATACTAATTGAATGCGAAAAGATTTCCAAACTTAACTGAAAAAAAAGTTTTGAGAGAGAATTAGTTCATCAACCTGAACAAAGCACAACGGCAGCAAGGAGTACACAAATTATAATCATACTTATTTTCGCCATGTCTTCCGTAGTGTTTGCACCCCTATAGTTCATCAATTAAGTTTTATTATTTACATAAAAGTGATGTATCAATCATATTAGAAAAATGCATGTTATATAAATTCATGAGATAGATAAAGGAAAAAGGACACGAGTTTCTTCAAAATAAATTGATCAAAAGTACCATTTTTTTTTTTGAAATGAACAAATTGATATTAATCTATTATATAGAATTCTAGTGCCATGCAAGTCATTATATACATAATACATGCATGGAGTTGACGTAAAGTTTAGATTTTAGGCAAATTTTGTAGAACATGTTAATGGGAGAAAAAGTAAAGATATATATGATTCTAATCAAACAAAACTGCTAATAATAATAAGGTTACTGATCAATTATATATAAGCTAATTCCTTTCCGTGATATATATATATGTTGTTTTAAGATTTTTAAGCGTAGATCGGTAGATTAGTTTTCTTGCACTCTGAGAACTAAATTTTATTCAAATATATAACATCTGCATTCTGCAACAAGTGATTAGAAACAAGAGAGCTATACCTTTAAATCCTCGACAGATTGACTCAATGTAGAACGCTAGCTATATTGAAATTCTTAGATTGATTATGAGTTATAGTTATGACCATATATATAGATGTTCGCATGCAGTGCAATACAATGAAAGTTTCCTTATACTAGTATTTTCATTATTTCCATAAAGTGAAAAGAAATATGGAAATATTGGTTTATTTTCTTCTAAGAATATATGCACTTGTTTTTGGTTCTGTTTGGGAAGTTAGAAAGTTTCCTAATTTTAACTTTTTATATCTTCATCATATGATATATTCGTTCTATATATATTGTTGTATGACTATAATATAGTAGGAGTATCATAACTTTATAAGTGAAAGAATTGTTTCCGTGATCCTTTCCATAACATTTATCAATCAATCATATATATACATCATACGAGCAATTATGCTATAATTAGGAAAGGTAATAATAATCAAGGGAGGAGGATAATACACTTTACTTATACAGAAGATACTAAAGGAATATACACTAGAAATTAATATATTGTCATATATTCTAACAATAAGGGAAATATCTCTATTATATAAGCCAAGGGGGGAGCTACGGTGTCCCCCCATGAAAAGACTTTTTAACCCTTAATTCAATAAAAAATTATTACATATTAAGATTTTCCTCAATCAAAACTCTTCCTAATTTAAAATATGCATATCAAAGAAAGTTCAAAGTTGCTAAAATAAACTATCATAAATATATGTGTAGTGAAGGAAAAGTTTATGATGGAAGAATAAATTAACATAACCAAAGCATGCAATTTTCAAATCAATTACAAAACCAAAGATATAAAATTTTAATTCTACCTAAACTTTTAAATGCAACAGCAATACCAACGTCCATTAACAAGTCATAAAAGTACCGAGAAAACAAAGAGGATAATCTTATCTTTTTAATTTTCGGGGGTCAATAATTATCGTGTGTGTCAGTTAGTATAATTTGTTCTTTTATTTTTTTTAGAAATCGTAGTTCTCATTTGTGTCAGTTAAGATAATCTTATCATTTTACTTTTTAAGGAGAAATATGTAATGATTATTAAAAAATAAGCTCAACTATATTATATAAGCCAAAACAAGTGTATGTAGTTTTTACTTAAAATTACAATAATATAACCTCCATGTATATTCATTACTAATAAATGACAAGGTCAATTATGTCAATTCAATGCCACTGCATCCTATCATGTGTTATTTTTTAAATCTATATATTGTATAGTAATATGCAATCAAAACAAAAGTTACGATTTTTTTTCACAAATTAAACAATGACAAGACAACTTGACATAAAATCTTCAAAGAAATCTTGACATAAAGAACAAAATAATCAATCAAACAAAAGAAAAATCTTTCACAAATCTAATTTGACAATAGAACTTTACATCTAAATCCGCATCACAATTTCTGAACGCTAAATACAATCTTCTTTCTTTGCTTTCATATTGAAAGAACTTCTTCATTAAGTATAATTTTTATATTTTGTATTTATACAACATAATAATTTATTAATGAGTATTAATGATGATTATAAACATCCTTCAAAATTTCATTTGGATGAAATTTAAGAATAATCGCCAAAATAATCCACGCACGCATCGCGTGCATAGAAGGCTAGTGTCATATAAGTAAATACAGACTTTTAATATACTAATTAAATTACGAAATGGCCTATGTTTCAATCTTGGTTTACTACGCCCAGTTTTTTTTATGGTAGATTCTTGTAGCATATTTTTTCCCCTTGTATAGTGACGGGTGATTATCATAAGTCAAAATTAGATATAAAGCTCGGTAAAATTGAGGATTTGCCTTGGGGCCTGTTCTCTCCAACTTATTTTCAGTTCAGTTCGGTTTAATTCGGTTCGGTTCAATTCGGTCCTAAATGATAATCATTACTATTAATTAGTTATAATTTAATTCGGTTCGGTTGTTTTACGCGGGTAGAACATCTACTTGGTTTTGTCTTATGTGTGTCCAGTGTTTATGGACACATGTTAAGCTATAAGTATAATGAAGTATATATTTGACAGCTTACCGCCACACTGAAACCCCCTCCTCCAAAAAGAATAAACTCTCTTTTTGGCTAATAAAAAAATAAACTCGCTAATTAACGACATGGTGAACCATAAAGGAAAAGTTATTAATTTTCTAGTATTTATATTAGTTATTACTTATTAAGTGTAAAAATAATATATTTTTTATATTAAAAATGGTAAAATTATAAGTCCAGTTATAGATAATTTATCTATGTGGGCTTCTCAAGCAAAATTTGAGGCTTTTCTTTCCTGCTGTTTAATTTTTGGTGAAGTCTCAAACTTTTTTGGGCGTAAGGTAAATAGAGACTATTCTTGGTATTCTTTATAAAAGTGCATAAATGCTTAGGATTAATTTTATTGATTTAAGTTACAGATAGCCTTGCATGAAGTACGTAACTTTAAAAGTACTTATATATTACTCCCTCCGTCTCATAATATAGTGCTTACATTCTTTTTTTGGGTGTCCCAAAATATTGTACCTATTTTATTTTTATCAAATTTGTTTGGACTAAATTATCCTCAATTTGTACACAAACTATCCAAAATACCCCTACCTTTCTTTTAAAATTTGTGTCCCTGCCTATTTATTACTTACACCATTCCAAGAGACATTTAATTCTTTTTTTATTTCTTTTGGAAAGAAAAAGAAAAAATGAAGTAGTTCAAATCCTAAAGGTACCAAAAGAGTACTTCAATTAATTTGATTCTTTCTCCATTCTCCTTAAATCTCGTAAAAAAGAAGAAGTAAGCACTATATTATGGGACGGATGGAGTAGAAATCTAATTACAACACATTTTGATTAACAATAGTAGTACTACGAATATTAAATAATCAAACTAACAAGTACTCTTGAAAATGTTACTACTGATTGTAATCAAATTGGATAAGCAACACACTCCTTAATGTAATCAATTTGTTCCATAACCGTGTGAACTTTGTTAGTTAATTGATGGCTTAATCTCTTGTTTAGGAAAAATTGTCATTTGAATTGTAGTACTGGTACACTCTAATTAAACAATGGTTAATGAAGTATATGTGATTGTCTGTTATATCTGTTATGTTTTTTATGAAGTTAATTAATGTTCTTGGAATGTATGGAAAAGGAGGATTTGACTTAAAACTTTGGAAGTTGTCTAAAGACCTTTTTTTCCATTAACTACTACATGTACGAGTTTTGGCAATTTCTACTAAAGGTTGGTAAATAATTATCAAGAAAAAATCTATTCTACTCCCTTCGTCCCAATATATAACATTACTTAATTTCTCTAAAAAAAAAAATTTATAATACTTAATATGTTTCTTTTTAAGTGTAAGTGTAATACTTTACCTTTTGGCACTATTCACACATCTCACTTTGACCATACTTTTGTACTAATATATAAAAACAAAAATAATCATATGTAATATATTGTTGGATCTGTTTTAATGAATATTTTCACAATATCAACTTTTTATATTTTTTACAAATACATAATTAAAGATATTAATGATCAAAGTTGTGCATTGACAAGTGTAAAAGTCAAACTATTGCACTTATTTAGAAACAGATGAAGTACTTATTTTCTATTTTGGGTGTCCCAAGATATAATGCTTGTTTTTATTTTAAAACATTATTTTTTCCTAAAATACCCTCATTACCATAATTTTATTTCCTCATTTTTCATGAAAACTGTACTCATCTTAATGAAATTTAGAATCTTTGACTCCTTTCCCTAGATCTCCTCTTGCATTAACTTCCCTCATTTACTCTCACTTATCCTCTCTCCTCTCATTTTAAATCCTTTAATTAATCAGTTGGTCTTGTAAGAGATCGTCTACTTTTAGTTTAAAATTAGGCACGACCCAAACCCAATATAAAGAAAAGAACATGCCACCTTTTTTAATATAATGACTAGTTTAATTAATTTAGGGACCAGTTTAATCTATTTCGTAACCGGTTTAATCTATTCGGTATTGACATTCTCTAACCCATTCGGTGACTAGTTTAATCTATTTAGTGACTAGTTTAATTCGTTCGGTAAGACTACCGAGTTATTTTTTGAAATTGTCTGTTGTAGTTCGAGAATCAAGAAAACGAAGGAAGGAGAAGAGAAGGGATGAGTGATGACTAGGATAGTGTTGGGTTAGAGTGAAATGGAATGGGCTTGTTAGAAAAATTAAGTATTGGGTTCGTCTAATTTTTTGTTAAAATTAGACCGCCTATTCTAATAATTTGTGTTAATTATATTGGTTGTACTAATTTATTGTTTTCAATTCAAATACATCATTTAACCAAATGATAAAATATTCCACTAATTAGTATATTTATTCCCGTGATAAAATACAAACAAGCACTATATTTTGAGAGCGATGGAGTATATATTGACCGAGGAGTACTTGATTTAGTGGTAAAGAAAGTCTACACTTGCTACAAACTATATGTTTACGGAGAATTGATTTTAAATTCTTCTTTGTTTGGCATGTAAAAGATACAAAATTAGTTTTGGTAGGGGGAAACGATCCCCCTTTTCTTTCTAAAGGAAGGATTAATATATACATTTTCCTCTCTATTCTATATCAAACAGAGTTGAAGTCTTTTGTTTGGTATTACTCCATACTTTGATAAAGGACGCAACATTGTGACTTATATCGATTATATGCTTGTAAACGCGTAACTTATACATTAAAACAAATCCAACAATATATTACGTACTTAATTTTGTTCTACAACTAGTCAAAAAAATTTGGTCAAGTTGTGCATGTATGAATAATGTAAAAGTTAAAATGTTGCAACCTTTAAAAAATAGTGGAAGGGTTCCTTATGACTTAATATTATTGTTAATTTGTCTTTCACATTTGCTGTAAATTTAATATTTATTAATATCATCCTAATATACTTATTTCCACATTTCTCCAACTTTACTAAAAATCTTTTTGTGTTTCTTTTGGCTAACTGAGTTCCTGTGCATTCGAATTAAAAAAGGAGTAATATTTTGTGGAAAAAACCAAGTTGTTGCTTTAATTTTCAGAGTGTTTGGATGAAAGTTATGAATTTTGATTTCCTTTACATATTAATTTTTTTATTGAAAATTATAAGGTGGCTATAATAAATATGATGGGAATCTAATGGTCCAAAATTGTTTTAAATTAAAAATATTGGCCCAACATCGATGTAAATTATTGGATCTATTGTCATATCACATGTAGAATCTTGTTTGACTCGTTTAGATAAGTACTTTTAAAATATAACTTTTTATAAATGCAAATTTAGAGATATTAATGTTCAAACATTTATATTGACAAGCGTAAAAAAGGTAAGATGTAACTATTAAAAAGAAATGGAGGGAGTATGTATTAAACAACCTAAGATTTAATCCTGTTTTTAAGGGAAAAAGTTCTCTTATCTTTTCTATAGTCCGGCTAAATAGCTAAAATTTCGGTAACCAATAACTTGTATAACTACTTGGCTTACTCTCGCTCACTTATTGAGTTATTTCCATGGTTTTGCTGAGTTGAAATCCTCTTCATTTCTTGTGAGAATGCATGAAGGAAAATTTAGGGTTTTTTTTTTTTAAGAACTTACATTTTCTCAGAGTTAGTTGTCGTCATCTTGTTAATTCTCAATTGTTGGAAGCAAAATTCAAAATTACCTCTTTCTCTTTTCAAAATCTAAAAGAATCATTCAAGTTTATTAAATAGCATATTCTTAAAATTACCCTAGCTGAAACCTCTCTAAGTCAAGGTATACATCTCCAACGTACATAAGGCATGATGATATATATGAACCTTATTGCAGAAAAAAATTCACAGATAATAATACCTAGTTCTCAAAATCAGCTCGACGATTAACCTACACCGTCAATCAAGACGTTCATAGATGATGAAATAAATGGTGGTGATGAGAATGAAAATAAAACTTACGGCAGATTTATTAATTTTTTTACTAGGGTTAGATGAATCCATCTAGGGTTTGAATAGTGAGATACTAATGAGAACGTCTATATATATAAAGAGAAATGTTGCACTCACACAATAAACCCTACGCCACACAATAATCAGTTTCCTTTGAACCCTAAAAAATGAGAACAAAAAATTGTTCAAAGCGAAAGTTTTACAGTGGCAAATCTCCACGAGGAATCAAAGTAGAGAAACGGCCATGCACGATGCACCGCCATTACTCGTGGATCCCCAAGAACAACAACCTTATGATGAACTTCAGCTTGAAATTAGCGAATTCTATTTTGCAAAATAGTCTTGTTGCTACCAAGGATAAGGATGATGATCCTAAGAATGTGGTATGTTCGCCGATTTCGATCGACACCATGGTGAATATTTTAGTCCTTGGTGCAAAGGGTCCTACGTTAGAACAGTTGCTTGAGCTTGTTGGATGCAACACCGTCGATGAAGTTAATGCGGCGGCGGCCGTGTTAGCTGGTGTTCTTAAGGAAGGTAACGGTGATGATGCGCCTGAAATATGTTTCACTAATACCTTGTGGGTTGATCAGCAATTTCCTCTTAATGCGTCTTTCCGAAAGGTTTTAAGGAATGAACACAAAACTGAAGCTTGGGCCGTTGATTTTAAGAACCAGGTAATTAAACTGTGATTTATTATGTATCACTTGTGTCAGTTGTGTGAGACTACTTATTATTGGTTAGTTAATTCATTCTAATGTTTTTGAATTTCTTAAATAAAAGCACAGCCCATAAAAATAGGCAAATAGCAACTAATAACTAGTAAAAATAGTAGTTAATGAATGGGCCAAGATTCTCCTTGTGATGAGTGCGGCCCAGACCCATATTTAACAAATATCATATCTATTGCATTTGCATAACTATATCATTGAATGGACCTCTATAACAATTGAACCACCCCTGCATCACTGCATGTACGTGTAGACCTTAACGATTTGAGATGAGTAAGCCCCCACTCCACTTGTCAAACTCGTGAACAATTTTTTTTTTCATAGTTACTATTAGAGTAAATATGTGTAAATATCCTATGTCCATATTTAAAGTTACCTAATTATGGTAATTAGGTTACACTGAATGCAGACAAAATATATTTACATATATTTACTCTAATAGTTACTATGTTATAAAATTTCAAGTATTTAAATTAAGTTTTTTAAATCAAATATTAAGTTGCTACTTGCTAACTTAGAGAGTTAGGTAACTTCTAAAGTACGATTTACGAAGCGTGAGATCGGTAATTGAAAAATAAATAACATTTGAAAGAATGAAGTGGACACACAAACCTTATATCTTCAATTTCATTTTTAGTTGTTTCCTTAAACCCTCTTCACTTTCTCTTTCCCCACGAGAATTTCAGCGAGAGATGTTTGATCAAACTTGTTTGCTCATGAGCAACTTGAAATCGAAACAATCAACCTTGACTCAAATTGTTTTATCAGTCGAGTTATAAGAACAACCTAACTCAAGCTCCACTCGCTTAATTAGCACCCCTAATTTAATTGGACCTTGCAATAACGTATAGCTTCAAGTTGTTGTCAACATAGGTTTGGAGTCGGACTTGGTTTTGATTATTGTGGTTTTAAAGTAAACCAACACACTCCCTCCATTTCAAATTTTTTATTCCAGATCACGTTAACGCTCTTTTAAGAACACTGGAAAAAGTAGAGTGAATAAAAAATGGATATTGAATGTGAAACATAACTTTTGAGAAAATAACGAGAAAGAACTTACCATACATGATACATGGAGACAAATGTTATAGTTTGCTATTTCTTATTTGTAGTCTCCATATTTTATAAAAACATTGATAAAATAAGTAAGCCTAACTTTAACTTTATTATAGATATAATTTTGTATGTATTTTCTTCACCTTAAAAAAATTAAGTTTCACAAGTAATCACTTCTAATTAGGTTCAGTGAAGTGTAAATATAAGGTGATATTAAGAATTATCAATTCTAATAAGTTTATTTCAAGTGAAGAGAACACACCAAAAACTTCCATTATACATCACAAACCAAAAAAATGAAAGTTAATAGTGATGCTGAACAAGGCCCTATATCGATCCATCAATTTACTTTAATTGTAACTTTTTAAGTACGTCGTATTTGCAAATTTCAGTACAGTAAATTGATAATTATGGTGTTCATATGATGAGTCACATATTTTTTTTCTTTGTAGGAGGAGGTACAACAAGTGATAAACGAAGTAAACTTATGGGCAGAAGCAGAATCAAAAGGCTTAATCAAAAACATAGTATCAAAAAATACTGTAACTAAGGAAACCATGATGCTACTGATAAATGCATTGTACTTCAAAGGAACTTGGGTTGATAAATTCAAGCCAGAAAACACAAAAGATGGAGACTTTTACTTGCTCAATGGAACCAAAGTTCAAACTCCCTTCATGAACAACAATCATAAGAGTTTTGACTATGGAACTTTTGAAGGATGTCAAGTATTAAGGATGCTATACAACGAAGAAATAGTCCCCAAAGGTGAAAAACCAAGGAGTTTCTCCATGTTTATCTTCCTTCCAGAAGCGAAAACCGGGTTACAAAATCTCTTAGAGTACATGAACATGAACTTGAACAACGCGACCATGTTCAAAGACAAAATTAAGCTCAAGAATGAAAACATTGACAAACTTTCGATTCCGAAATTCGACTTCGAATGCGACCTTACACTCTTGGAGACTATGAAGGGATTAGGAATGACTTTGCCATTTGATGAGAATTGTATGGATCTTACAGGATTCATTGACTTTCTTGTTGAAGGACAAGGACTATATGTCACAGACATTGTGCAAAAATGTCGTGTTGAAATAGATGAAGAAGGAACTAAAGCCGTGGCTTTTACTGAAGTTCATGGTTTGGCTACTATGGCTGCACGGATTCGCCCGCCGCCACCGCCTCCGATTAACTTCGTGGCGGATCATCCTTTTATGTTCATGATTAGGGAGGATTTTTCAGGTGCTATACTTTTTGTTGGCACAGTGGTTAATCCTATTAAGAGCTCAATATTGGAAGGTTGACACCCTATAGTGTTACCTTATTAGCTAATTCTCCCGCGAATTGTGAATTGAGACAAGCGAATTATGGTCAGTTTTGGTTTATTTTTGGCTCATTTTGGACGAATTGGCGAATTAGGTAACACTGCACCCTATATTGTAGTTTATGCTTTAGAAAAGAGAAGTTGGTAGTAGACTATTAGTTCTTTCTTAGATAGATTTTAGTTCCTTCAGTACAGTGATCAGCTGAAAGTTGCTTGTTTTTTTTTCTGAAGGAAAGCTAATAATTACTTTTCAATTTTCATGATCAGCTTATGTGATAAAGTACAATTAAGAATGACATTATTAGATTTAAGCAGACGTTACATTTTCGGTGTTGTTAACTCATATTGTTGAATATATTGTGTTGTGTATATAATACATGTGTTCACATGAATAGTGAATGTCAACTAGTTTAGTTGGTTAAAATCTTAAAAAGTGGTGTCCAAGACCTGGGATCAAATTTCATCTAGCTATATGATCAATTGTTATTGTGGCTCTCTCTACACCAAGAATGTGTTCACATGCAAAATCAATATAAACACAAGTATGGGTCGCATTCCTACGTACACGGTACACTACCTTCTGTACTCAAGTCTTATAGAAAAATTCATGTAATTGACATGAATTAAACTTTATTTACCTAATTTGCGAGAAAATTAGAAGAGCAGAGGTTGAGAAGCATATTTTATCGAACAATATATGTATATTTACTTAACTTACCAGTTTCAATTTATGTCTTTCAATTTTAGATTTCAACTCATTTTCAACTAATGTCATTCACAATTTTTGTTCCTATGAGTTCCTTTTCATGTTTTAGCATTTATTACTTATATTTTCTCCAATTGGTACCATAATATAAAAATAAAGATGCAAAATAATACTAACATTAGTACCAATCAAAAGTACCAATCAAAAGATTTTTATGTACCAATTATAGTTCATTATTTTTTCGTTAAATCGTGCTCACAAAAAGTACTTCCTCCGTTCCATAATAAGTGAAACACTTACTATTTTAGAACGTTTCAAAATAAGTGAAACATACCTTAAATGGAAAAAAGAAAGTGACAAAATGACAAGAATACCCATCACAAACTTGTGTGGTTTGCTTTCTCTCCTCCTTTTTGATAATGAAAAGGGTATTTTATGACTTTTTGGCTTTTGAAAGTGATGTTTATTAAATCTTGTGCCCAATCCCTATGTTTCACTTATTATGGAACGGAGGAAGTATAAACTTGGACTCCGTCAGATAGAGCCATGACCTTCTCCTGGAGCAGGAGTTGGGACTTGGGATTCATGTGATCGGAAATTCGGAATAACTTTTTTTCTTAAGAAGAAACCTTTACAATTTTTGGAGAATAAAAAGTGGGTTAGGAAAGAAGTAGACCAAGGTCAGTTTCAAATAAAAAATAAAATTGAAAATAAAAGTAGGCAACGCTTTTATGTTATTTTTTGGTAGGTAAGGAAGTCTTGATGAACTTTTTCTTTGCTACAAATTTTAAATCACACAGTGCATTGCTGAGGAAGCAAGCCCAAAAATATAAAAGAAAAATTAATTAAAAGAAAAGGACGCAGAGTTTTTTTGGGATAATAGAAAATACACACCATAAATCCAAAAATAAAGCAAAGTAAAAACAATGGTGGCAAAACTAATAGTTTCTTGTTCTTCAAGATTTCTACCATTTGCAAGAGTTTTGAGCACTAGACCCGCTTTCTCTCTCCTCACCAACGTCGCCTTCCGTACATTCTTTGTACGTATGTCTTTCTTTCTTTTCAGATTTTTGGATTTTGAGGTTGTTGAATTATGCCTTGAATTATTTATCTGGCGCTAGGATTAACTTAGCATGGAGGTCACAACAGAGGTGATGTAGTTCATGATTTGTATTGAAGTATAGTAATTGGTTGCAAGTGATTTAATCTGAATTTTGTTCATTAAAGCTAAGTAGTATTAATTAGAACTGGACCATAATGATCAAAAATAATTTTGCTAACTCATTTTATTTTTCAAAAATAATTTAGCTTTTTTCCCCTCTAGGAAGTTGTTACTATATATTGGGTGTACGGTGTACCACATGTCCGACAAGGCTATTTTTTTGTCATTTGAAGCTCTATTTATATGTTTATTTTGCAAATTTGGAGAATGAGCAATGAATGAGAAAATAGTATTGAATGTACTATGCTCACAGTTAACTCCATCTGGTATATGATAAGTGGATATAGAAGATGCTACTGACTATTATGGGAATTTTGGTTGATGAATTAAGTTTTAAAAACTATTATTCTACCGGTTATATTTTTCCTACCTGAACATATGCATCGCGTGTATATAGGACTAGTTGATTATATATGTTCATAATTGTGCAAGAGAATAAACGGCATTATGTAATACGGAGCAGCTAATAATGTCAGAAAACATTGCAGGGAAAATCTGCTGTGACTTCGACTGTGCAGCAGCAGCAGCAGCAGCAGCAGTACAATTACACCGCGAATTACCCCAGAAGTTACACCAGGGATCTGTCTAGCATAGCCTGCAAAGATTTAAACAAGAAAAGCCATCAGGATTTCAGTTTCAATGTAGCCAAGCACTGTTTGGTAAATGGCACACCTCAGGAAAACCTTCTATCATTATCATTAGATTTGAACTAGGATATATACTGATGATTACATACTGCTGCACTTGTGTTTTAAAGGCGGATGATGTGATGCAAGAAGTAAACCGATGGAGCAGAACAAAAACTGATGGGATGATCAAAAGTATTTTACCAGAAACCTTATACTACAAATCTACAATGATACAGTTATGGTTCTAGCTAATGCATTACACTTCAAGTTGGAAAGTTCAGATGAAACTGTCGATTCGAGTGAAACTCAGCATTTAATGTATTATTGCGGATGTTTTGATGGTTCTGAAGTACTTAGAATGCCATACAATTATACAAACAAAGCAACACTACTGTAATAGATCAAGATCCTCGAAGCTTCTCTATGTACGTCTTGGTTCCATCTGAGAAAAATGATGATCTCCGTTGGGGAGTCACACCCATAAAACAGAACAAAAGCCTTCAAGAAATTATAGAGGAGATGAAGGTGGACGGAAAAACTGCTTTCGAGAGGCAAATCAAGAGACAAAAGGCGAAAATCTCAGATATATTCATCCCAAAATTCAACCTTGAAAGTGAGATTTCACTGTCAAGTACCATGAATGATTTAGGCTTGACACTTCCATTTAAGGCAGGCCAAAATGAGCTCATGAGATTTATTGACTCTCCCATTTCAGATTTACTGTATGTCACAGATATTATCCAGAAGTCGTGTATCGAATGTAACAAGGGAGGAATATCTTTTTCTGTTTCCAACAGCGCTGTCGAAGCTCAAGTTTGTGGCTGAAAATCCATTTATGTTCATGATTCAGGAAGATACCTCTGGTGCTGTTGTTTCTGTTGGCACTGTGATGAGTACTCCTCTGTCAAGTTTTAGTTTCTGTGCTTGATCTTTTGATAATACTGAGTGGTTCATTTGTGGTAAGACTAGAACGAAATTGTGTATACATGTTCGAAAATCGAAATATTGGCTACCAAAAACTCCATCAACACACAATTTGTCAAGTTTAGACTAGAATGAAATTGTTACTGATTTTACACTTTCTGTATATTAACCTTTGAGGTGGCGAATTATGTTCAAATTCAGTTTAATGCATGATGGAATTTGAATACTACATAAATTAGCATTGTTAAGCATTGTTTTTTTTTTTTAGTTATTGACATGCACCAACCAAAAGCATTGTTAAAGAGAGCCAAAATATTGGAGCAAGAGAAGACACAGCAGAATGAGGATCAAAATGGGAAAATGGAACTAAAAAAAAATCAAAATTGCTCTCGTTGAGAGTCGAACTCAAGACCTCCCGCTTACTAAACGGGTGCTCTAACCAACTGAGCTACGAGAGCTACTATTAACATCATATGCCAAGCGGTTTTGTTTCTTTTTAGTGTCATTGTAATTATAAACTAAACTACCACAATACCACCTCTCTTTTCTTAAATCAATCCAATTTGAGTTTGATGCTTATCAATGTTTGACCATATTATAATAAATTGGTAGTAATAGATAAAAGTTTAAAAATATATATATTTTAAATAAATATATATATTTTAAATAAATATATATAGAGAAATTCAACAATATCTTAAAAGTTTAGATTTCTTTTCCCTAATGTGAAGCTTACATATAAAAGAAAGGGAAGGTCTATATAGTAGGAATAATATTTTACCGAACATCAAAGTGTCAAAATTCCCCTCCCTCACTCCACTAAAAGCAATTGTACAAGTTAATTTTCACACGGAGCAAAATAGGCACAAGACCTATATAAATTGTGCAATTAACACCAAATTTATATTTTGCCCAAATTATTGACGGAATAATGATGTAACACCAAAAAGACGTATTAATAAAATTATTTTCGATCTAAATATGACTTTCGTAAAAAAAAAAATATAAATTAAATTATCTCATAATACAAGTATTATACGGTGTCATGGTCTCATAAAATTGTTCAGTGAAAACCCACATCATAAAATTTGTACTCCATATTACTTGTGCCAAGATTTAACAATTAATTGAAATGTAATTGTTAAAAATTTAAGGTTTGCAAATTTATACAAGGACATCATGAGACCCTTTGCATCATTTATAAAGTATTAGGTGTAGGAATTTAGATGCTTAATGCGGAAAACGAGTATCACATACTCAAACATCTAACACCAAGATCTTTGCATAAATTAACATGAATCTATAAAGAGTATAAAATATACCTCTTGATGCGTGAATTCCACTTCCACCCCGAGCCTTCTAGTGGAGATCCTTTAGAACGTCAAACGCCGTTCCTCTAGTGTTGGTCCACGAACAACCCTTAGATCACCACGTATGCTAGTACGGAAGAGAGAATAATTCTCTTGCTTTTGAGGTGTGAAGGCCGAAAATGAGGAGAAAGAGAGGAGCAAAGAAAATCAGATTTTCTTCACAAAGAATGATGTAATGATCACCCTCCTTTGTAACTCCCATATCAATATATAAGGTGGTTACAAAGAGGTGCTTTCATGAGGCTTTATTTTGCCTCATAATGTCATACATTATGAGCATAATAATCTCATGAGTTACAACTCTTCCATCCCATAAAACCGCCCAACCCATTTCACAAATGGTTTTGGGTAATATCCAAGGGTTGTCACATTGTGTGACCTCATAGGACCCAATACATATTAGTAGTTGGCTTAAATATACTAGCCCAACCAACCGCAATTAGCTTCTAGCAAAACGTTGCGGTCACCTAATATTATTGAATATATTATCTTTATAATTTGTCCATATACATTTAGTTTGTTACACTTGATCGAGGACAAAATCCTTCAATCTCCCACTTGTCTAAGAACAAGTGTGTAACCTTCAAACTCCTTAAGTCGCTTAATGTCTAACTTGATGACATGGTAACATCGTATGTAGACCATACCAATATTCAAGTTGTTTCTTGAAATCCAAGTTCGAACTGTCGAAACAAATGATTAACTCCTTAATCCATTTGAGCACGGCCATGCATTTTCAGTTCTCGCTCTTCAAGAGGCCAAGACACCAATCCTAACTCTTAGGAGGACTTTATCCAGTCTTGTATAACCAAAACTCCCACTCAATTCGTAGTAGTTCCGATCACCTTTTTATAGCCTCCTTTTACGGCACGACGTTTTGCGTGTCAAAAACATACTAATCCTTAAGTAAGAATAGTGTTATACTCATGTCTAAGGAATCCACTAAATATATTAATGAGATTCTCATAAACTTTTAGAGAACTCCCACTAGGTATGCCCAACGTGTATCAACTATACACGCCTATGCAAATGACTAGACATCTCTATGTCCCCATAGCCCATGAAACTGCGCTATCAATCAATAATCTTGCAATCTAGTCCATGAAACATAATCATTTACGTTCAACTTTAATGATTCGAACTAGGGACAAAGGTAAATTATAACTCCTGTTCACTGGATAGGGTTTCATTCGTCAAATCACATATTTGACAATCCTATCAAACGTTATAAAATACTTTGAACATTTTATTTAATACTTAAACCAAGATTAAATAAGATCATAACCTTTTATTGATAAACATAACCAAACATATCACAAGAGTAACTATAACTGTGAACTAATTAAAAGTAAATAGTACACAATCAAAGCCATTCTCCTATATGCTTAAGTCCTATAGCCCTAGTATGACTCTCATGCTTAGGCTGAGGCAATGGTTTAGTCAAAGGATCAGCGACATTGCTATCCGTATGAACTTTGCTAACTATTACATCTTTTCTCTCAACGATTTCTCGAATGAGATGAAACTTCCTAAGTACATGTTTACACCTTTGATGTGATCTTGGTTCCTTAGACTGAGCTATGGCACCATTGTTATCACAATGTAAAACAATACCATTTCCAACACTAGGCACTACTCCTAGCTCCAGAATGAACTTCTTCATCCAAACGGCTTCCTTTGTTGCATCTGCTGCAAAGAATGTACTCGCCTCGTTGTAGAATCGGCGACAGTACTTTGCTTTGAACTTTTCCACCATTGCCCCTCCATTTAGACAAAAGATGAAACCAGATTGGGATCGGAAATCATCTTTGTCGGGTTGGAAGCTCGCATCTCGTGTAACCCTCAACAATTAACTCACTTCCACCTCCATACACTAAGAAATTATCCTTAGTCCTTCGTAAGTACTTTAGGATATTCTTAGCCGCACCCAGTGTGCATCACCCGGATTTGATTGGAATCTCGCTACACATGCTCAAGGCATATGAAACATCTGGGCGAGTACAAATCATGGAGTACATAATGGACCCTATAGCTGATGCATAAGGAACATTACTCATTCGCTTAATCTCATCAGGTCCAGAAGGACACTGAGTCTTGCTAAGCGAAACACCATGTTGCATGGGTAGAAAACCTCTCTTAGAATTTTCCATATTGAACTTAGTAACGATCTTATCTATATAAGTTCGTTGGCTAAGTCCAATCATCCTCTTAGACCTATCCCTATAGATCTTGATCCCCAAAATGTACTCGCGTTTCCAAGGTCTTTCATAGAGAAACAACTCTTCAACCATTCCTTGATCGACTCAAGCATGGGAATGTCGTTTCCTATGAGAAGTATGTCATCTACATATAAGACCAAGAAAACTATGTTACTCCCACTTTCCTTCTTGTAAACACAAGACTCTTCTCCGTTTTTGAGAAAACCAAACAGTTTGATTGCCTCATCAAAACGAAGATTCCAACTCTCGGGATGCTTGCTTCAATCCATAAATGGACTTTTGAAGCTTACATACCCTCCTAGGATAATCCGGATCCACAAAACCTTCCGGTTGTGTCATATACACATCCTCTTTCAAGAACCCATTCAAGAAAGCGGTTTTGACATCCATTTGCCAAATCTCATAATCATAAAAGGCAGCAATCGCTAGGAGTATCCGAATGGATTTAAGCATTGCTACTCGGTGAAAAGGTTTCGTCATAGTCTATACCATGAACTTGCTTGAACCCTTTTGCAACCAATCTTGCTTTGTAAACCTGAACGTTACCATCCTTGTCTGTTTTCACTTTGAAAACCCATTTGCAACCAATAGGTGTAACCCCATCGGGCAAATCCATCAAGTCCCATACTTGATTTTCGGACATAGATGCCATTTCGGACCTCATGGCTTCAAGCCATTTTTCGAGTCTTCACTCATCAAAGCTTGCTTGTAGGTAGTAGGTTCTTCAAATTCTAAGATCATTATCTCGAACTTTCGGTTAACAAGAAATCAACAAACCTTTTGTTTGGTATTCTTGATCTACTAGTCCTACGAGGGGCCGCAACAGAGAAATTTTCTTCTCAACAATTTGAGAATTTTCGCACGAATTAGATTCGAGTGGGACAAGAGGGAGGTTCGTGTACGGGATGCACATCTTCCAACACTTGGTCGATCATGGGAGAAGATTCCTCTAAAGGAGGAATTACTTCAAGCTCCACGTACGGCACTTGTGTTTCGACTCTAACATAGGTTGAACTATGTCCATTTGTTGCTTTTCTCGAACCTCTTCGAGAAATATATTACTCCCACTTGCCTTTTTGGAAATAAAATCTTTTTCCAAAAAGACACCACGACGAGCAACAAACACTTTGCCCTCGATCCGATGGTAGAAGTAATAGCCCTTGGTCTCTTTGGGATAACCCACAAAGAAACACTTATCGATTTAGGGGCGAGTTTATCTCGAAAGTAAACGTTTTACATAGACCTCACAACCCCAAATACGTAGAAAAGACAAACTTGGAACTTTTCCACTCCACATCTCATATGGTGTCTTTTCTACTCGCCTTTGATGGAGTTCGATTAAGTGTGAAAGTAGCAGTTTCGAGAGCATATCCCCAAAAGGAGATGGGAAGATCGGCAAAACTCATCATAGACCGAACCATATCAAGTAGAGTTCGGTTCCTCCTTTCGGATACACCATTCAATTGAGGTGTTCCGGGCGGAGTGAGTTGTGAAAGAATTCCACAACTCTTCAAGTGATCACTAAACTCTTGGCTCAAATATTCACCACCACGATCGGATCGTAGTGCTTTAATTGTTTTGCCAAGTCGGTTTTGGACTTCATTCGGAATTCTTTGAACTTTTCAAATGATTCCGACTTATGCTTCATTAAATAGACATATCCATATCTACTTAAATCGTCCGTAAAAGTAATGAAGTACCCAAACCCTCCCTAGCTTTTGTGCTCATTGGTCCACACACATCGGTATGTATTAGACCCAATAGATCATCGGCCCTTTCACCCTTTCCGAAAAAAGGTGACTTCGTCATTTTACCCATTAAACATGATTCACATACATCAAATGGCTCAAAGTCAAAGGATGTTAGAAGTCCATCTTTATGTAACTTCTGAATGCGTTTCGCGTTTATATGTCCTAAACGACAATGCCATAAGTAAGTAGGATTAGTATCGCTTGATCTATGTTTTTCTTTGTCTATGTTAAGGACATCTTTGTCTAAGTCTAGGAAATATAGACCATTAGACCTTTTAGCAATGGCATAAAACATTGAATTCAAATAAACAGAGAAACAACCTTTCTCAATTGTAAATGAAAACCCTTCATTATCCAAAACAGGGAATAGAAATAATGTTTTTGGTAATAGCAGAACATAATAACAGTTATTAAGCTCTAATATAAAACCGGAAGGCAAAGGTAGACTATAAGTCCCAACCGCAACGGCCGCAACCCTTGCACCATTTCCAACGCGCAGCAGTTCTACCTCCCCTTTAGCCAAGGTTCTACTCCTTCTTAGTCCCCGCACATTCGAAGTAATGTGAGAAGCACAACCGGTATCAAATACCCAAGAAGTAGATGTTGCTAAATTAATGTCAATGACATAGATACCTGAAGAAGAAGCCCCAGACTTCTTATCCTTCAGATACTTCGGGCAGTTACGCCTCCAATGACCAATTTGATCACAATGGAAGCACTTGGCATTTGCGGCCACCTTTGGCTTTGCCTTTGCCTGTGGCTTATCAGCAGTCTTAGTGGCAACTTGCTTGCCCTTGTCCTGCTTTTTCTTGCCAGTCCATTCCTTCTTAAAACCCTTTCCCTTTTGAACCATAAGAACTTCCTTCTTAGGTGCAACAGAGATGTTTTGCTCGGCAGTCATGAGCATCCCATGTAACTCAGCAAGGGTTTTCGACACCCCATTCATATTGAAGTTCAACCTAAACTGGTTGAAACCTTCATGAAGTGAGTGTAGTATGATGTCAGTAGCCAACTCTTGGCTATAAGGAAAGCACAACCTCTCCATTGCCTCGAAATAACCAATCATTTCAAAGACATGAGTGGCGACCGGCTTGCCTTCGACTAACGCACACTCAAGAATAGCCTTGTGAGTTTCATACCTCTCTATCCGAGCTTGTTGCTGAAACATGGTTTTCAGCTGTCGGATAATACTGTAGGCATCCAAGCATGCAAACCTCTTTTGAAGGCTTGGTTCCATAGCCGCAAGCATAAGGCAAGTAACAATTACTGACCTTTCTGCAATGGCCTTATGGGCCGCCTTTTCGGCTTCAGTAGAGGTGGTTGTTGAAACCGGGATCGGGGTTTCAAGAACATCCTCTCGACCTTCGGATCTAAGAACAATTCTTAGATTCCTTTCCCAATCAAGGAAGTTTTTGCCGTTCAACTTATCCTCAAGGATTGAACGTAAGTTAAAAGGTGAATTATTGTTGTTACCAGACATGATATCTACATAGAAGATGTAAAAATAATGAGTATGCTTATCATAATAGCTTTTAACAATTTTTAAACACTTTAAAATAAAAGCTATGCACTTGACCAATTTTCAATGTGTCCCCTTTTGAATCAAGTGATTCTAAGATCCTATCAAACATGATTTATAAGTGGACTTTGGCCTCAACTTAAAACCAAATTTAAAAGGTAAGTAAACTCATTTACTAATTACAACAATTGTAATTCTTAGATGTTGGGTGATTGCTAAGGTGACGAAAGCTCCCAGGTAAGGAAGTTACCCACAACGTTGGGGAGGGCCTTCCTAATCCTAGACAGAACTTGTCACCCAAACACAAAACCCAATTCTTTGCTTCAAAATCCAAAACCGTTTTGATGATTTTGTTGGGCCAAACCAAACTAAACATGCAAATTTCGGAAATTTACTCTACTTAGCCCAAGATTGGAAGTAACACTCTGCTTTGGCAGAACCTATTACTAACGATCAAGATTTTAGTAGATGTTTATTTGGAAAAGCAATTACCCAATATTAGCTTTAGGGACGTAAGTAAATTATTTATGTGATTCAATTACTAGTGAACTCATTGCAAAAATAAATCACATGCATAATAAAACTTAGAAAGCATTCAAAAGCAATATTTAAATGCATAAAATAAAATGTGATCCTAGTATGGCCCCTAACCCTAAAGACTACTCTTTAAGGCCTCCATCCTTGAACCACCTTGGATCTCCATCCTTGTGCAACATGGAAAGAAAACATCGGATCTCCATCCTTGAATCACTTCAACTTGAATAATTTTTGAAAACTTAAACTAATATTACAAAAATACCAACGATGCATAGATCTTATTTAAATTACAAAAATACATTAACGATACGCAGATCGTAATTTCTATCCAAGTTTGGGCCATACTAGTCACCGCATGCATCCATAATATCATATATATATATATAACATGCATTTTAATCAACTATTAAAATAAGATATTATGCTTCAACAACTTTGAAACATAATAATACCATCCAAATTTAATCTCATATTAAATTAAATGGTTAGTGCCTCAAGACAAAATTCAATCATATTAGAATTTATCTCCCAAGAGCTTTAAGATTTAATCTAACAAATTTAATCAACTATTAAATTTAAAGAAAAAAAAACATAAACACTCTAAGGCACCACATACATTTTAATCATATTAAAACATAAAACCATAGCATGATATTTAATCACAAATACTAGCATGAAAGAATTAATCAACTTATTAATACTACCATCCTAACATAAAATTAAATACCATAAAATGAAACTCCCATCATAATTTTAATTCATTTAAGCATTAGCATAGGATACCAAGCATAATAACTACTTAATATGCATTAAGGGATAAACGGATTAAACGTTTTTATCCGTTGAAAGAGCAAACGAGCCAAGCGAGGCAGAACACTGCTCGCGACCCGCGAGCTAGGTCGCGACTCGCGACCAGTGGTCGCGACCCGCGATTCTCGTCGCGACGAGCATCGCGAGTCGCGATTCGCGAGAAGCTCACTGCTTCCGCTTTTCCGATTTCAATTCAGGCAATTTTAATCGAAATGCGTATGATTTTCTTTATACACTAAACATGTTTACGCATAAATAAATCATACTAGGCTTCAAATTCAAGAATTCATGCTATGAAATTATACATAATCAAATTAAGCATAAAAAATCAAAGCATGCAATTCATGAATCATACATATATACATCACATTCTAATTAACAACTTAACTAAAACATGAAACAATATAACAATTATATATGTATACATGTATCGAAAAATGTATAAACAACTTTTATACTCCCACTAGATTAAAATCAAATTTTAATCATGCAAACAATATCCTCATGCTAATACCCTCCCCTAAACGAATTAAAAGAAAGGAAAACATGCATCCACATGATCATATTAATCTATGCAATAGGCTAACTGATACCACTGTAGGAATTTAGATGCTTAATGCGGAAAACGAGTATCACATACTCAAACATCTAACACCAAGATCTTTGCATAAATTAACATGAATCTATAAAGAGTATAAAATATACCTCTTGATGCGTGAATTCCACTTCCACCCCGAGCCTTCTAGTGGAGATCCTTTAGAACGTCAAACGCCGTTCCTCTAGTGTTGGTCCACGAACAACCCTTAGATCACCACGTATGCTAGTACGGAAGAGAGAATAATTCTCTTGCTTTTGAGGTGTGAAGGCCGAAAATGAGGAGAAAGAGAGGAGCAAAGAAAATCAGATTTTCTTCACAAAGAATGATGTAATGATCACCCTCCTTTGTAACTCCCATATCAATATATAAGGTGGTTACAAAGAGGTGCTTTCATGAGGCTTTATTTTGCCTCATAATGTCATACATTATGAGCATAATAATCTCATGAGTTACAACTCTTCCATCCCATAAAACCGCCCAACCCATTTCACAAATGGTTTTGGGTAATATCCAAGGGTTGTCACATTGTGTGACCTCATAGGACCCAATACATATTAGTAGTTGGCTTAAATATACTAGCCCAACCAACCGCAATTAGCTTCTAGCAAAACGTTGCGGTCACCTAATATTATTGAATATATTATCTTTATAATTTGTCCATATACATTTAGTTTGTTACACTTGATCGAGGACAAAATCCTTCATTAGGACCATATTTTTTTGTGAAATAACTAGGTATCCGCCGCCAAAAACAATGATTGATTCCCTCGCCTCGGGTGCTCCACTTAAGGGTAATGCGCTAGCCAATAATCTATTTCCAATGCCAAAAGGTTGGGGATCGAACCACCAACCAATTGCTCCATGTAAAATTTAAAGGGGACAACTTACACAATTATCATAAAGTGTGAAGGGCAATTAGTCACTTCATCGTTGTACTAGATGGTGGAAGGTTTTATGAAAAAGACTACGTACTTTTACTCTTGTTCTCTCCATTTATGAGAGTTTTTTTTATTCTTATCATTGGTATGAATTTTATTTTTATTTTTAAGATGTTAATAATTTCGAAGGTGATTTGGATTGCAACTTCTTTTCATCAAGTCTTCGACCACGACAATTTCATTATAAATCGAAGTACACTGCTAGCGTCAAGTTTAAAACCATGGAGTTTAGAACTGTGCTCGAGTATGCCTATATAATTGTTTTGATTGTGCAAATTATGTTAATTCTCTAACTATGTATTTTGCAGATCTTGATTATCATTGTAAATACCGTATCACTTATTATTAACGATATACTTCCTCCGTATCAAATTAAATGCAACAGTTTCTAAAAATGGATGTTTCAAATTAAATGCAACACTTTCCTTCTTTCTATTTTTGGTATGATTTTTACCCCTAAAATTACCAAAACGTCCTCATTAAAAAACTAAAACAAATATTATACTACCCAAATTAAATTAATTACAAACCTAATCAAAATTAATCTATCTAAATTAATCTAACCCACCACCCACCACCATTTCTCTCTCCTCCATCCTCCCATCACCATTTTCTCCATCCCAATGTTATCAGGATCGGGATCCTACTTTGGATCGTAGGGGTTGGTAGGATCGAATCGGTGGGATCGGATCGTAGGATCGTAAGATCCTACAATTCAGTGAAATAGATATAATCATGCTAGAATATGGTGAGAAACTCATGTTAAAAATTTATACAAATTAATAATGACTTATTTAATTAACAAATGGTGATATTTTTTCAATACTATAAAATTGAAGTAACATGCAACCAAAATCTAATAGGAGAAATATAATATGTGAAATTACTTTCTAATTTTTTTTTGCGCTAGGATCGGATCGTAGAGTCGTAGAATCGTATTAAGATCCTACCATGTGATTTTTTGTGGTTGGGTAGGATCGAAAGATCCTACAAAATTAAGATCCTACGTAGGATCGGGATCGGTGAGGTCCTCCCGGATCGTAGAATCGTAGGATCGTAAGATTCGGATCGGGATTTTAACAACAATGCTCCATCCTCAATCATTCTTTCTCTCTCCTCCATCCTCCATCACCATTTTCTGTCCTCCACCACCACCATCATCATCACCATTCTCGCCGGTACTGCCGCCGCCACTCCCGACCCCAATTCTCGACCCCAACTCCCGACCCCAATTCCCGACCCCAATTCCACCCTTAACCCAGTATAAGTTGAAATTCGAGAAACAAATAAAAAGAGGAGAGAGACTAGCGCATTTCCAGTTACCGCCGACGAAGAATTTACGACCCATTTTTGGAGAAGATGACGGAAAATTTTCTGAGATTTGTTTTTTTGGTGATTAGGTTGTGACTTTGTGAGATTTCCGTGAATACGATTAGATACAAAGTGAGTGAGGGAGTATGTGTGAATGCGACCCATTAGTCCACCATAGCCCAAACCTATCGCATTTCCCCTCGCGGCAGACCACCAACGTCGCCCACCCCTTTCCCAGGTGCCCTATCGCATCCTCCCCCCTCCCCTTCTCGCCGGACATTACCTTTTTTCGCACCTCCCTTTCTCTCTAATCTTCCACCAATTCTAGGGTTTGTGGGGTGAGTGGTGGTTTAGGTGGTTTTTGGTTGATTTTGGATTCGAATTTCGGGGCAACGCAGGATGGTTGTGGTGTTTCGGTGGTGTTGGTGGTGGTGCCGGTGTTTCGTTGGTGTTGGTGGTGGTAGTGGCGTTTCGGTGGTGGTGGTGCCTCGGTGGTGGTGGTGGTGGCGGCAGAGGTGGTGGTGGTACTTGGTGGTGGTTAATTACACTAAACACTTGCCCGCACTTTTGTTAATTAACCCTTAAGAAATTTTACCTAGGAGACCGTGCAACCTGAATTATTGCATTTAATTTGATACGGAGGAAGTACTTCTTTCCTTCCAAAAAATGCAGAAAACTAAAATGACAATTTTAACCTTTTAGGGTAACATTTACAAACCGTTTTATTGCATAAACAGTAACATACTTTGGATCCACCAAAACAAATAAATTTCCCCCATTTTTTTAGTGTCATCTTCCTTCTAACCTCAATCTATTGCTGATCACGGTGTAGTTCACACCTGAAGTCTCACCCTTCCTCTTTCTCTCTCCTCCTCGATCTCCGCAACATTTCTGCAAATTCTCCATCCTCAAATTCGATTCTTACCAGCTGTCGTTCTCTAAATCTCGAGATCTCTATCAATTGTAGGTTCTCAACCACACTTAAATTCTTCTTTGTTGTTCGATTACAATTTTTTATTTCACAAATTTTCCGATTCGATTGCAATATTCAATTAATAAATGTTCAATTGTTTGATTTCTGCTGTGATTTCTAGGGTTTCGAGATGGATTTGATCTGAAAATCTCGCATTTTGTGATCGAATCAAGGTAGAAAGATGGACTGGTGGGGCGGAAAAGTGTCGCTTGGAAATTTGGATTTTTCAGGCGCAGTGAATAAGCTTCAAGAGAGTGTTAAGAGCATTGAGAAGAATTTTGATAGTGCTCTTGGTTTAGAAGATAAGCCTCAGTCCAGCGATGAAGGTTTCTCTCTCTCTTCTGCAATTTCTTTCTTCTTTTGGTTTAATTTAGAGAATAGATGTGTATATGTACATGTTCCGTCGATTTTTGTATATTGAATTATTGATTAGGATGTTATATATTGCTGATTGTTGAATTATAGTTGAAATTCTGTGCTACCTGGATGTTTGGGTATGACATGACACTTGGTGTGCTTTGAGACCATAAAACTTATGAAACTCGTGGTGATAGCGAGATCAGGTCTGTTAAGCTTTCGAACAAGGTCACTAATCACTATTTAGTACTCCCTCCATCCTATAATATAGTGCGCACTTCTCATTTTTCACTGGAATTTAGGAAAATGGAGGGAGTAGTAGGATTTCCCAAAAAGATTTATTTAAGGAAGTGCTTTTTTGGTACTTTTGTCTTAGAACTAGTTCATTATTTTCAATTTCCTTTTAAAAAATAAAAAAGCAATAAATATTCCTTGGAATGGTGTAAAACAATAATTAGGAGCACATATTTTGATACAAATGTAGGGATATTTTGGAAAGCTTGTGTAGGAATTAAGGATAATTTAGTCCAAATGAATTGATAAAAAAGAAAATAGGCACAACATTTTGGGACACCCAAAAAGGAATGTGAGCACTATATTATGGGACGGAGGGAGTATGTTCGATTGGTTTAGCTAGGAGGGAGATTGAGTGGACAATGTTTATTTGTGTTTGCTGCATTACGGAAGGAGTTTATGAATTTTGACCAAGGGAGCAGAAGAAAAGTTGATATTATACCTCATAGTAGCAAGATCACTGTCGATAGAGTGTGTGGACTTTAGTGCTTTGGATGTTGAGAACTTGAGATTGCTTGTGTAAATCTATTGTGGAAGTTAGGCATTTTGTATGAGTGAAATGGAGGAGCAGTTACTTAGTGGCATCCTGAATATGTGATTTTGCTTACATGTTACACTTTTATGAAAGCTTGTGCTATTGTAGTCTTTCTGGTTTTCACTAGGAGCAGTTAATAAGAACACTGAATTGCGTGACTCTTTGTCTCTAGATTAGTCAGTTAAAAACCTAAAATGCTCCATGGGGGGAGGGAAGGGATATAATTCAGGGTATAGAGTGTCATGTGGAAGTGGTGGAGATTGTTGGTTGCGTCCAAGCATCCCTAATTCCCATGTAATATTTTTTAATATTCTGAATGCTCTTTTTTAACAATATTTTCAACCATGTAAATTGTGTGTGTTGACACTAGTCTTTAGCACATTGAATTACTACTAGTGCACGCAATGATTGTAATTGAGATAGGAATGTGATGTTCTCAGCTGATACTTCATTTACTGACTGTTTGTATCAGCTTCAGAGCCACGAACTTCTTCTAGTAGCAGGAATGCATTATTTGATCCTGTTATGGCATTTATGGGGAATAAAGAAGAGGAAAATGTAGATGAGTCAAAGGAGAGGGAAATCCCTCAAGATGAAGCAAGAAGTGCAGAGAGTAAAGATGATTCGTCAGTACATTTGGAAAGCATGCAGGGCCGATCTGTGGTTGAGGAAAAGAAAGTTGATGGAGCTGATACTGAAGTTAAACACGTTACAGAGCCAGTGTTGTCTCCTGAAGAAGAAGAGGGGGGAGTGAAAGAGCAAATGGATTATGTTGCTTCTGAAGTTGTGGATGCAGTAGTCACTATGACAGAGGACTCTGGTGAAGTCGGATCATCTGATGCACAGGAGTATACTGCCTCACCTGAAGTAACAATTCAGGATGCACAGGAGACTAGTAAACAGCTTGATGGGGAAGGGAAAACTGAGGAGGGATCTTTAGAACATTCAGAATCAGCTGAAAGCAAGGTGGTAGATGATCAAGTAAATACTGATAATTTTATTACTAGAGAAGCAAGTGATGCTCTAGAGCCACTCGAAAGCATGCAAGAGCTGGCTGTAGGCGGAGGCACCCCAAAACAAGAGGAAGTGTCAAGTGATAGCCAAGCTGGAAATATAGTTGAGCAATCAGAAAATGTTGTTGGTATGGCTGATACTGAAATTGAAAGTTCGACTGAATCGGTCAACATCGACAATAGTTCATCTCCTGAATTTACGAGTAATGCGATCCAGGGAATTGTTTCTGGTCAAGCTACTGAGGAAACTAATTCAACTATTGTAACTATCCAAGAGGCAAAACCACCTAAAGAAGATGAAGTTGATACTAAAGATTATAGACCTAGCCCAATGACCAATGTGTCTGACTCCGCTGATTCTGTCTATGAGCTGGAGAAGGTGAAAAGGGAAATGAAAATGATGGAAACCGCATTGCAGGGAGCTGCTAAACAAGCTCAAGTATGTGCTCTTTCAGTCATTCTGTGAGAGGAATTGGACACGTTAAATGTTTCTATAACTGTTTTCCTTTTCTTAAAATTTGTATAACTTCACCAAAGCTGTTCTGGTTATACTTCTTTTTGTTCCTCTTTCCCAGGCTAAAGCAGATGAGATTGCCAAGCTAATGAATGAAAATGAGCAGTTGAAATCTGTTGTGGAAGATCTGAGTGTAAGCTTTTATCTAATTCTTCTCTTTTTCTTTCTGTTTGCACTAGTGTCAGTCCCACAAGTTGTACCCAAGGGTGCTACAGGTTTGGGAGAAGGAAACTTAGTATACGTTCTGGCAGTGTGTGTCTATCTTAATTTGCTAGAGAGATGACAAGTGATCAGGCTGTCCTTACCTAAGAAAACCCTGACGAATCCCCCTAGCACATAGTAGGGAAAGTGAATCCACATATATGGAGTACATGCATGATAAACCCGGCTGTACCATGCTCATGGAGCCATGATACACCCAGGGGATATTCTGTAATAAATTCTCGAAATGAGCAAAATTTTACTCATTTCTAACCACTTATTTCTAATCATTTTACTCATTTCTTACCTCCTCTTATTTACTCCTCTTCTTCATTGATTCTCTTACCTCCAATTTTCTCTCTCACCTCTAAATTTCTCTCTCCTCAATTGTTTTCACCTCCGAATTTTTCTCCTACATTGTTTCTCTCTCTCCTCCAATTGTGCAATTTTCATTGAAAAATAGTGAATGTAAAAAACAAATAATGGAGCTCTGAATTTCATCAATGGTGGAATTAATTTGAGATTTGAGAATCATTGTTAGAGTTTCCATAATTCTTCAAGGGCGGAATTGATGATCGATAATGCAAAAGATGATTTAAGAATCAAACACTAGTTTTAGATTTCTCTTACCTCAATTGTTTCTCATACCTCAAAATTTCTCTAGCCTCAATGTTTCTCATCTCCAAATTTTCTCAATCTTTCATGGTAAATCAAATTGATGAACTGTAAAATATGATTTAAGAAAGTTGGGCTTCATCAATGGCAAAAATAAATATTGAAGTTTCGAACTTTGTCAATGGCAGAATTATTTTCACATTTGAAATCAATATTGCAGTTTCAAAATGAGCGAAAAAGTTTACTCATTTGGGCAAAAGTATTTGCTCGTTTTCTCAAATGAGTAGAAATGTTTAACCATAAGAAAGATTGCTCATTTGGGGGAATGAGCAGAAGCAATTAGAAATGAGTAAATTTTTGCTCACTTGGAGAATTTCAAATGAGCAATGAGCAAAAAATAGTCTTGGGTGTACAATGAGCATAGTACACCCGGGTTTACTATAAATTTTCCCACATATATGTAACTTTTAGTTTTGATGATCTAAAAAATATCAAGATATAATTGATGGTCAAACTAATTTGTGACTAAAAACTCTAGTGTTAAGTGTCCCCAGAAACATCAACAAATGCAATTTAAGCTTTTCCCTAATTTAATCAACCATAACTCAACAGGATCGATGCACCCAATTTTAGTACCAATAATCTCATTCAAAAAATTGATAATATCCAATCATACCTATTTTCATGAAGTCATGCAGATTAAAAACACCAAGCTTAGCATCTCATTAATCCTAGTAAGAATAATTTATTATTTTGATGTGAATAACTCTTACTTTTGATTAGGAGTTAACTTTCGTTGTAAACCTGATCAAGTTCAATAAATACTATTTCTAGTCAATTATCAATATTCAATAATCAATCCAAATTTGACAAATATGAACCATGAAGTAATTAACTTGGGAATTGGGGATCAAATTATGCCATTAATCCATTATAGGGGTTAATCTAACCCTAGATCATAAAACTAATCACTCATCATTCATTGATAAACAAAGGCGATTAATGAGGGATTTGAAATGCATTATTAACATAATTGTAAAGAAAAATAAAACAAGAAATAAACAAATACTTAAATTAATGGAAGCAAAGATGAAGTCTTGAACACTTTTCTAGAAGCTACATTATTCTTCAAATTAGTGCCCTAGAAACTTATGGAAAAGCAACAAGATCTCTGGCAAAAGCCTAACATAAGCCTTTTTATTTATTCAATGATTAGGTAAATCTACTAGGCATAGAATTTCTTGAAAGTCAGTTGAAAAGGCACCAAATTCGTGCCTCATATTGCTAATCGTGGGTAACTTGTGTGTCGTGACTCGTGACTGGTGGTGAGATTATGGCTAAGTTGTGAAATGGATTCTATGTGTAGTGCATAAGAAATTAAAAAATTCTTAGGGCTTAGGTGTCATATGTGGCTTGCATTCACACGACCGGTCGTGATGTAGACCGTTCCCTTTGCTATAACTCCTTGGTTAGAGACTTCAAGTTCTATAGCAAAGCATGTAGCTCGTCCAGGATTCCGATCTCGCTCTCATCAAATTTGACAAGTCTTGTAAACACATCGTTTCGAGCAAGTTTTGTGCAAAATTTCACCTACTTAGAAAAAAAGAAGTGTCAAGATATAGTGCACAATTGCGCATTTATAACAAATGAGCCAAATATAGGATTAGCTTGAAGAGGAAGGAACAGAGTTTGTTAGAGGAGAAACCGTGGGAAAGAAAATCGGAAAGGCTATAAGTAAAGGAGAGTAGAAAGAGAGAAATTATAATGTTAATTACTGAAAGTTCTCTTTAGTATGTTTTATATATTGTGAGAGGAACAGCCTCTGGAAAGCTTGTAGTATCATTGAGTTGTTGCTACTCACCAGAAATCAACCAAATATAGTCTTCTTCTTCCTGTAAACTTTATTCCAAAATGTGAGTTCATAACAAAAATGTGTGAGGGAAACAGTGAAATTGAGTATTTGTTCTTCTTGCTTTATGAGGTTGCTACGTGTACATGAACCAGATTGCTTGAAGCAGAGGCTAAGGTGCTCTCTGCTGCCTTAGTTTGGAGTTTTTCTGTAAACATTAACAGATTTGGGAGGCTTAATATCTATTGACAACTACTACCTCTGTAACTTTATAATCTACACAGTTTGACTTCACGCTTGCCAACGCAGAAGTTTGACCATTAATATTTTTTATTATGAAATTATAAATTTTTTGATATTTGGAATATATATCTTGAGACGAATATAACAAGATCCCACTCGACTATGTTTTTCCTTATACTTGAATTACAAACGATGGTCAAAGTGAAGTTTGTCAATAGTGCTAAAATACAAAGTGTAGATTGAAAAGAAACACGAGGGAGTACTTACAATCAAAGAAGCAACAAAATATATATATATATGCACATATATATATATATATATATATATATATATGCACACACATATATATATATATATATATATATATATATATATATATATATATATATATATATATATATATATATATATATATATATATATATATATATATATATATATATATGCACATGGGTCCAATGGTATTGCTTCCTATCTCCCACATGGGAGACCAAGGTTCAAATCTTGGTGGAAGCATAATTTCAATATTGTTTGGGGGGTTGGGGGTGCTTGTTGGGCCTCCGGGTGTGGAACCTGTGCGAGGACACCCCTGAGGTAAATTCATCTTACCATAGGGTTCCCAAAAGGGGGCCCAAAAAAAAAAAATACATATATATACATATATATATATACATATATATGTATATAATATATATATATATATACATATATATATATACATATATATATATATACATATATATATATATATACATATATATATATATATATATATATATATAAGGGTACTCTAAACATATGTCTCTTCTGGAAAGTATGTTGATGGGGGTAAGGAAATCAGGTCTGTAACTTTGTACAATGGTATTCTAAATTCTTTCTAATGATAAAGGAAACAAGAACTTAAGTATGGAGTATGAACATTGCACAGCATTCAAAATTTGATACTCTTTTTGGGTGGGATGTCGGGTATCCTTTACTTTTTTCTTTTGGAATGAAAATTTGTGTAAATTGTGGGTCTACTGTTTACTTGCCATAATTAAGTCTAAACTTTGAAGAGCTTTCTAAAGTTTGTTATTGTGGTCAAATTCAACCTAAAGTCTGTTCTGTTGAGAGTAATATATAATGTCAGGGGCGAGGCTATTAAGGGGCCTAAGAGGGCCATGGCCCCTGCTAGCCCAACCGTATGAGAAAAAAATTGTGCAGTTTTTTCCTTTTTTTAAAATAAAAAAATAGTAATAAGATATATATTTTTCGCGTGAAAATAGAACAAGGAAGCGGAGAGCGCCAGGGTGGTTTTTGTTGTCATCTGAGTGTGCTTGCTTTGAATGTGGACGCGGGATCGAATCCCACCAAAAGCAAAACCTTGTTTTTTTTTTTTTCTTTCCTTGTGGTTTTACTGTTTTATTACTCCGTAAATTCTAAACTTTTTATTTGTTATGACCTATGATAATTGGATAGGTCTTTGTATTTAGGTGGTTGACGGTCAATGACGATCTGTAGTATTAGTACTTGTTTCATTTTTTTTCTTTTGGTAATCTCCTATTTCCCTAATACAAGTTGCATTGTACTTTTTTGGTTTTGTCTTCTTACCATAAGTACAACTTCGCCTTTAATTTTTTTTTTTGGTTTTGTCTTCTTACCATACATACAACTTATTACCATAATAATAATTCTTATGCGACAAATTTAACACTTATTTAGCTAATAGATTGATAGAAATAAATAATAATATTTTGATAAAGTTACAATGGGTGAACTTACTGTTTATTAGTTTAAATTGATATCCGGATTAATGTATCCAAATATTTTTTATCGATTATTCTTCTTGGTTTTCTTTCGAACGTCTCCGAACCCATGCGAGACAATTCCTGAATCCGACACTGCCTTTAATATATAAGAGGCCCAAATAAATAAACAAAAGAATTCTAGTAAATGAACCCTCACAATATAATAATAAAAAAAGGGAAGTATACTTGGCCCCCCTCCTTAACCAAGTCTGGCTTCGCCCCTGTATGATGTCATTTTGACCCACAAATTGTGTAAAATTTCTTGTTTATAATTTGGTGTATTCAGCTATTATAGGTTTTAGTCACTTGATCAAAGAAGCTTCTTGCCATGGGAAGAATTTTTTTTGGCTCGCTTCTGCTGAAGTTTTGTTATTGTTGATATCTGCCAGTCTTATCTGAAACCAGTTTTTATATCTATGACAGAGGAAATCCAATGGAGAAATTGAGTCTTTGCGTGAGGAATATCACCAAAGGGTTGCAACTCTTGAACGAAAGGTATAATCTTTTTAATTAATAACTTAACTGTAGGGGGTGGGGCATATATTTTCTTTTTGTTATTTTAAGCTCTCCTTGACTTTATCTGCTTTTGAACATTCCTTTTGACATAGTGAGGCCATAAAGCTCTGGTTTTAAGACATTGAAGAATGCAACTTTCGACTTTCTTATATCTAAGCTCATTAGTGAGGCCATTTAAGCTCTGGTTTTAAGTGTAGGTGTTTTTTTGTTTTGTCAGAGTCTGTGCTTGATAATGTATTTGGTCGTATTATAGACTTGATTTTGTCAGGTTTACCTGGTATTGATTGAGATTTCCGTTTGACTTCCAAGTCATCCTGCTTTTCCTTCTCTGACAACAGAACCTGTTGTTTGATTGGGTTTCAAGTGTTGTCTGTAATTTTGCTTATACTTGCGCTGCATGTGCATGGTTTCAGGTGTATGCTCTTACCAAGGAAAGGGATACATTACGACGAGAGCAGAACAAAAGAAGTGATGCTGCTGCTCTTTTGAAGGAAAAAGATGAAATTATTAATCAAGTTATGGCTGAGGGTGAGATTGGATCTGTGAAACCCGTAAAAATTTTCGGATTTGAGTAGATCATTTTATCTTGATAAACAGCCATTATAGAACATGCCTATTGGATGATCCTTCAGAGAGTTTCTTCTGTAATGGAATTCTTTTCCCTATGGGCAAGGAATTATCCCAAGCCAACACTGGTATTCACTTATGCTCGTAGAAGAATAAGGGCTATAGTGTTAATGTCTCTGTAAGTTAGTTACAGAAAAGGATAGGGAAGGGCATTTAGGGGAATTCATGTTAAGCAGGAGTTAGATGATGGAGTAGAGAGCAAGACATGCAAAGGTGATGTAATAAAAGGTTGTAGTGGGCATCGAGGAAAATCATTCTGAAAAGTGCGAGAAAAGTTTGATTAGGGAGAGATCCACCTCTTGAAAGTGGGGAGGCTGCAATTAGTGATTATTCACCCTGATCTCATCAATTCCAGACTCCACTCATATTTACTTTTTTTTCCTATTTACTTTCCTTCTTCTAATCACTTAAGTTATTTTCTTTTGTGGCCATTGTTGAGGATCCCCGTGGATTTTTAGCATTCTGATTCTCCCTTTTTTCCTTTTTACTGTACTGATCCATCTATCTGTTCCATGGCAGGGGAAGAGCTTTCAAAGAAGCAAGCTGCTCAAGAAGCTCAAATGAGAAAATTAAGGGCACAGGTTGTCTATCTGGTCTCTTGCTTCTTAAATCGTGGTAAGCTAATTAAATTCTGCAGCTTACTAATTTGCAATTTTCGCATTTCTCTGTGAAAGCTAGATTAGAGAATTGGATGAAGAGAAGAAGGCTTTGGCTACCAAGCTACAGGTAATTGAACTGTGATTACTGTCCAAATGGGTTTTGAGTTCAATACTGCTTTTCTTCATCTCCCATGAACTATATGATGATTATCTTATAAATGCTCTTGTATTATGACGCAGCAAAATATTTGGCTGACTTAACGTCGTGCCCTTTTGATTTCTACTTTTTACTCTATTTTCACATCTTTTCCCTGTGAGGTTTGGGACCTTGATCTGGATAAGGATACAAAGAGCTTCTTTTCATCTTCGTTGTACATGCTGTTAGCTTATAACCATGTAATCTTAGCTCTTTGGCTTGGATTGGACTATTGGTTGTCAAAACAAGGGATTATCTACAGAACTGAACTATTTGGGACATACAAACTTCTATCCCACAAATTTTCTGAGCAATAAAAAGATTATCAGAGAATCTGCTGAAGGTCTCATAAGGCCAACATTGATTCTTATGATTATATTTTCTTATGAAATGAAGATTATAGGACCACTCTTTTTGTGCAATCTCCCATAACTGATTTCACAAGTTTCTTCTCGTGCTTTCAGCTTTATTTTTGGGAGTGACATTTCTTGGTGTTTCTTTGGTGTTTATTTTCTTATTGGTCATGAAAACTAAGTTTATTATCCACTCTTAGCGTATCGTTTGTATATGCCCCAAATATAAGAAAACTGTTATTTTTTCTTTTTTTGTCCGTGTTGTAAACTGGAACAAGTTACTGTGCTTATACTTCTAATTTTGGAGGATTAAGTTAATTCTTGTTTCTGCCATCTTGTAAAAGTATGTTAGTAAGCTTTTGTAAATCCTACCTCTATATGAGTTTGCTGTTTAGTTTTTAGTAAGCGTGTGCAGTTTCCTAACGAATACTAAAATAAACAGACATTTTTTTGGCTTTGCTTGGGAATGTTAGTTAAGTCATGAATGGTGAAACTGGGTGCTAGCCATCATGGCAATTAAAGCAAATGCTAGCAAATGCCTAGTTACATACTGAGTCCTGATATTTCAAGTCAAGTGCTTTGGTTTACAAACTATCGACGTATCCACTTTGCTTGTACAGGATAAATTTATTATTCTGTCTATCTATTCCTACTGAGCAAATATTTCTGAATTTGTGCAGCTTGAAGAGAATAAAGTGGAGAGTATAAGGAAAGACAAGGCAGCAACTGAAAAGTTGCTGCAAGAAACGATCGAAAAGCACCAAGCAGAGCTTGCAGGTCAAAAGGAATATTATACTAATGCTTTAAGTGCAGCAAAGGAGGCTGAAGCATTAGCACAGGCACAGGCCAATGATGAAGCTCGAAATGAGCTGGAGCGACGTCTACGTGAGGCTGAGGAACGTGATACGATGCTTGTCCAGACGCTCGAGGAATTAAGACAGACATTAAGCAGTCAAGAGCAACAGGTTCTTTTCGTAACATCCACCAAGTGTTTATCTACAAGCTGATGAATTTGCCTTTTGCTGATTTCTCTGCGATCACTGTTTGAGAGATAATATTTTTAATTTAGCTTGTTGCTGTTTTTTCCTTGTCATATCTTACAGGCAATCGTGAAGGAGGACATGTTACGCAGAGATATTGAGGACCTTCAGAAACGATACCAAGTGTGCTATGATTTAATATATATTTTATTTATAAAAAGTTTTCTTACTTGTGTTTTGTATTGTACTACTACCTAATTCAGTATCTAATATAATGGCTTGTTGATTCCTAGGAAAGTGAACGTCGGTGTGAAGAACTTGTTTCACAATTACCCGAATCGACTAGGCCTCTCCTGCGACAAATTGAAGCTATGCAGGTCTTCCCCCCTAAATATATAACTTTATGAATTTTAAATGTTTGGTCTTCTTACAAGAATTTGAATTATTTGTTCCTTCTTCTTCGGTTGCAGGAGACGTCTGCCCGGAAGGCTGAAGCTTGGGTAGCTGTAGAGAGAACTCTTCAATCTCGGCTTCAGGTTTCTATTCATTCTCTATGTTTGCATACAAGAAATATTGAGCTTTTTTCTTATTAGCTTGCTGTACAGGAAGCAGAGGCCAAAGCTGCATCTGCGGAGGAAAGAGAGCGATCCATGAATGATCGCTTATCTCAAACTCTTTCTCGGATTAATGTTCTTGAAGCTCAGGTACAGTTCTAAGTCTTACTGTAGATAGAGTTGGTGATAAAATTCAGTAGCATAGGTCGTAGTCTCAATCATCTTGATAAGAAAAATGGTAGCTTATGCTGGTTAGATTTGTAGATTTCATGCCTCAGAGCAGAGCAGACACAGCTAAATAGGTCTCTTGAAAAGGAAAGACAGAGAGCAGCCGAAAACCGACAAGAGTACCTTGCGGCAAAGGAAATAGCTGATACTCATGAAGGCCGTGCAAATCAGCTTGATGAAGAGATCAAGGCACTTAAGAGAAAACACAAAAATGAGTTGCAAGAATCGTTGGCCCACAGGGAACTTCTACAGCAGGTGGGCTTCTGTTATGATTATTATGTATTCTCATCGCATCTTCAGTTGTGTTAATTGCACATTCGGTTGTGTTGATGTATTTATGGATAAATATAGGAGTTAGATCGGGAAAAGGCAGCTAGATTAGATTTGGAAAAGGCTGCCCATGTACAGTCTTCTGTGGCAGATCAAAGCCCAACAACAAAGAAAAGTTCCACACTTGAAAATGGTACTAGAGTGGTAAATACCCATTATAATTTGTCCTTTTTCTCTTGTTTCTCTGACACAGATTAATTTTGCAGGGATGTTAACACGTAAACTTTCAAGTGCGAGCAGTGTGGGAAACATTGAAGAAAGCTTCTTTTTGCAGGCTTCTCTAGACTCTTCTTCCTCTTTGCTAGAGCGGAGAAATTCTGGAGAGGCTACCATGAGTCCCTATTACCTGAAGAGCATGACACCAAGTGCTTTTGAAGCTTCCCTTCGGCAAAAGGAGGGTGAACTTGCATCATATATGTCTCGATTGGTATGACTTTTAGTTTCCTATGACCATGTGTTGGAGACTGTGAAAAAGATAATGTTACAGCTACTAAAAGCAGCAGAACTTTTTTTATTTTGGACGGAAGTATATTGACTATATTAATAAGCTAATTAAATAAAGAGTTGGTACAACCATCTTTATGGTTAGAATCTCGTTGTATAATGTGGTCATTGTTATATCACAGAAAATTCTATTGATAGGCTTGTTTCCTTGGTAGTTTCCGTTGACAGCTTCATGATCTGGTGCTGCAATCTCTAAAGGAATTAAAAGAATTGGATATAAAGTTCCTCCTTTTACTTCTCTTAAGACCAACTCATCTGTAAAACTTTAACTGAATAGCCCTCATTACTTGTGACAACTAACAACCATGTTTGTCTCCTTGCTTTTATAATGATACTTGAGAAGAACTTCTGAAGTGTCTTCAATCTTCTGGATTAAATATTGGTTACCAACATTAATAGATTGAAACTAAGAGAATGAAACAAGTTAATGGCTGTATCAATTCTCTTTTATAACTCAGCTTGCATCAATCTCTATGCCTCTTGTGTATTGTAGGCTTCAATGGAAGCAATACGAGACTCACTTGCTGAAGAGCTGGTTAAAATGACTGAGCAGGTATTTTTGTTCTCTACCACCTTACTTTTATGAGATCTTGTACTGCTGCCCTGCTTGCTCAAATTAATCTTCTCTGCAGTGTGAAAAGTTGCGGAGTGAGGCTACTATGCTTCCCGGCATTCGGGCAGAACTAGAAGCTCTTCGAAGGAGACATACTGCTGCTCTGGAGCTGATGGGGGAACGTGATGAGGAGGTGTGTTAATTATGGTAGTTTAATGCTGTGAAGTTTGATAGCTGACGATCAGCTTTATATGTGTGCTTCTGGATAATGTAAACTCTAAAAAAACTTGTGCAACATCGCAATGTGGTGCATTCTGCAAATAGATAGTATGTCTATGATCAAAATGATCGGGATGCATCACCAAATTGGGTAACTGTGTTCCTGCTTATCCGCAAAGACTTGGGTGGAAAGGGATGAACCAATATATTCTGACCTGTGGAATATGGGCTGAAGTCCCTGCTGACTGTGGGATCTGCAGGGTTGGTGGCATGGTAATGTGTGCTGAAGTGATTGATGTGTCGTTTTGGGCGTTCGCAATTTGTGTTAAAATTGTACCGACGATTAGAATAGACTGTAGACCTGTGCACCTAATGCCATACATTGAATATCTGTTCTGGTGATCTATCTCTGGAGGATGGGAATAGTCCTTACTTATTAGGCAGAATTCTTTTGAATATATTAAAGGAATATTGAAGTATGGCATATAATATTAGGAGCTTCCCATGCTTCCAAATCAAGAAGCTACAAACACCGTGAATTTCATGGATGTATTGGAATCTATACCTAGTTCTATTTTTTTTTCCCTACTTAAAGTATGGTTTGAGTAAGATATATGTAGACTAGTTTGTCAAAGGATTTCATATTTTCGTTCCCTGTACTAACAGTTTTCACCTACTGGACTTGCTAAGATTTGGTCAGTTAAAGACTTGTATAAGCCACCTCAATCTACTTGTAATCTTTTAATGGCCTGACCTAACTCAAGTGAATGTGAGCTCTATTATTGCTTTGTTTTTTCTATGTCCAAACTGGTCTTCTATATTCTCATGTTTCATATACAGTTGAAACTTGGAAGATTTTCTTCATCCAGAGACTACCAAAACACGTCCTGCTGGTCTTTTGGAATTAGCATCTTTGACTGGCTGTTAGTAAAGCATTATGTACCTGAACCTCCTAAAACCCCACCGCTGTGGCATTATTACTGAGTTATTATTGTTTAACTGTTGTTGACTGATGTAAAACCATCATTAGTTGCTTGGAGATCATGCTGAATTCGTGAAGCGAGGTTAAGCAGTCTAGTGTTCTAACTTCTAAGCCTATTGTATTGAAAGATAATGCTGAAAGCAGCATGATGGACTGAGTTTGAGTAGCCTACTATATTATGAAATTTATTTGTTACTCTAGTTTCGCTTTGTTGAGCACGGTGATTACAGATTTTCGTCCTTCCTCTTGTGCGAAAATCTTGATTCCATAGCAATATCTCTGGATTTTGGAAGAGCTCCATGTGTAATGTAGAATGATGGCTAAAATTAGTAATTGTGGCAGTTGATATACGACATGAAATTTGACCTTTGACTCTTGGAGTGCTTTCATTTTGTGGGAGTTTTAGGTAGGAAGCGAGCTTTCAGCTTGATTTTCTGAATTCCTTCCGGACTTCTATCTGAATTTGTTGAATCTTGAAGTTCTCCCTCCCCCTCCTCCCATATCTGTTTCTCCTCCTAGGACAGTGCATCTTCTAACAAATTATATTGCTTTTTAGTTGGAAGAACTCCGTGCTGATATTGTGGACTTGAAGGAAATGTACAGAGAGCAAGTCAATTTACTTGTTAACAAGGTACTCTCAGCCTTATTCACACTGATTACTGTTTTTTCTTCACAGTTACTATAAATCTATTTTATCTCTGCCTGCATATGTTAACAGATTCAAACGCTAAGTTCACAAATGGGTGCTACTTGATCACTCTAAGGATCACTCTTAAGGAGTGCCTGCTTCCAGTTATTTTTCCGTCTATGAGAGCGTAGCCTCAATCGAAAACCTCACCAAGTTGCTGCAAATCCAATCATTCCAATGTTTTTGAGTGTCTCAGTAAGAAACTGTATCACCATTATGTATACAACTGTTATCTTTAGGAATTCAATACTATAGTCACTTGTAGCATTTTTCCAATTCATTTGGAAAGAAGAATTTTGTGAGAAGTGGGGTGTGGTATATAGCAAGAAAAACCCTAAGGATTGGCCTTTATATAATTTTTTTGGGTTATTATTCAATTGTATTTAATTCTGCAGAACTGTGCCAACTTCATTCTTTTCAACTGTTCATTTCTTATTTAGTGGAAGGTTCTATTCATTCTTTCGGTGAAAGATTAAGACCTGACTCAGTTTATTGTGCCTTTATCCCTTGATGAACAGCTTCATCTGCATTTGATTTACGGTTAAAAAGGTGTTTGTATTTGCCTCATTCTTTCATTGCAATAACTCGTATTATGCAGCTCTCACAGAAATGGAACAGGTAATTCGATAGAGGTTTCGTTTTCCATGATGTTGTGATTATTCCTCAGATATAAAACAGAGGATTCTCTACTGCTAAGGTTTCTATAAACCCCATTGGAAAACCATAGTCACCTCAAAAATTTACCGACATTCCCAGAATTTATTTTTCAATCCTTGATTTCTAATGTCTTCATGTTCAGTTCATTCAACTGCGTCATTTCTCCATCTTGATTGATTCTGGGTTTGCATTTAAATTATTCGAGTCAATTTTTCTACTTGGGTAGAAATACAAGGTTTTTTTTTTACTTTTTAGATTTTTTTTTGAGGTGACGTAAGTTCAAAAGTTTGATATTTTGGTCAATTTGAGGTTAGCTGATCGGAGGTAGTGGATTTGATCAGAAGTGTACTTTTGTATACTTGAAGTTTTGGTCAAGTTTATCATTGTTCTTTGAGTGGGTTTGGCCAACAAACTGCTTGGAGCAGTCTGGTTAATTTAACTCTTCTCTCGAGTAGGAATTCTATTCAATCTAAAGTATAAGAAAATATCTATTCTAAGTAAAATGAACATCGATATCTTACGCCGTGCTTGCAATAAAGTTTGTCGACGACATGATTGACCTCATGGTAGAGTTGAGTGGAGTAGACTAATTTGAAAGTGGAGATCTTATATGGAATGGAATGTATTCAATTATGAGTTAGGATGCTACAAGGGCAATGATATATATATACTGCTAATCATTGAAGGATGTTTTTTTTACCACAAGATCACCATATTTGATCATGAAATTGAAGTCACCTATCTCCTGAGTCATGAGCATGCCATTATGAAAGACAATGACAACAACAATTAGCGGGGTACACTCATTTTTTATGACCGTCGCAAAACAAATGCGACACCGATTGCTACTATGACTATTGCGTAGCTTATTTTGGCCAATAATTTTTTTTGAGAATATATAAAAAATGTTTACTTTTACCTTCTCGAAGCATAAAGATTATTACCAAAATAAAGAATAAAATTTAAAAAATGGAACTAAAGGAAGTATTTCTTATTACAAATGCTAGCATAATTAGGAGACTCAACAAATAAACACAATTATGGTTGAAAGAAATTAATACATACACCTAACATATTCAAAAAATACCCCCCTTTGTTTTTTTAATTAGAGCAATTTGCTATTTAGGGATTTTTTAAAAAAAATTAGAGACATTTGACACTTTTTCC